>JAJKFI010036253.1:0-39456 GCA_029204185.1 Lerista edwardsae
GAAAGAAAGAAAGAAAGAAAGAAAGAAAGAAAGAAAGAAAGAAAGAAAGAAAGAAAGAAAGAAAGAAAGAAAGAAAGAAAGAAAGAAAGAAAGAAAGAAAGAAAGAAAGAAAGAAAGAAGTCCTCCATCCAAAGATACAAGACATTTCTTAGTTTCTTAAGTCAGACGCCCTTTACCACAGTGAAAAATGAAACTGGAACATGCATCTAGAATACAATGGGACGTCCTTATCTATAGGTTCAACACCTGCAGATTTGACTCAGTGGGGGTGCAGACCCCCTGGTTTGAGGGCCTCAAGAACCTCCCAGACACGACTGGAAGTGTCTTTCGGTTGCATCTGAGAGGCATTCCAAGGTGTGAGGAGGCTGTGTATTGTCTCCCCTCACACACTTGCAGTCACATTGGGGGGGGGGGGTCCTGTGAGGGCTGACAACAGATTTGATTATTTGCAGAGGTTGCTATCCATGGCAGGGTGTGTGGGTGCATGTGCTGGAATGGATCACTGCAGATACTGAGGGCACACAGTACTTTCTATCTCAGTGGTGCTCAAACTTTTTAGCATTGGGACACACCTAAAAACAGTATCAGCCTCTCAAGCCTCTGTGGCTATAATGGTGATTGGGCAGCAGTGCTCCCCAATGTATCAAGTTGTTTAACCTTTGATGCACATAGCCTAATCTGCCCTGTCAGCTTCATGAACCACCAAAAACTGGGTCGTGGGACACAGACCCACAGTTTGAGAACTGCTGCTCTACCTAATTATACAAAAGTGTAGAGAATATTCACAGTAGCATATAGTTAATCATATATAAAAAGGAAGACAATGGAGGATTGCTGAATGAATGGAATGACTGGGAGGATGCAATTGTGTATCTTGGTCACATAACTTAGGCTTAGAGTGAAGTGTGGACACTAGAAGGGGGCCCAAAAGCTTCATTAAAAGGGGGGGAGTTTTGTTTAAAAAATTTAAGGGTGGGGTGGTTTGAAGCAATAAAAAGGAACAAGAAAGAACAGACAGGAGACATTGGAGGAAGTAAATCACCTCCATAACAACAAGGGCTGGTAGAATTGGATGAATGAAGGTCAGACAGAGGTGCCCCAAGATGAGAGGAGGAGAAATGGAGGTTTTTGAAGATACTGATGAGAAACAAATGTGGGAGCAAACTGGAAACTAATATGGGGATTTAAAGAGAGCATTGTGTTATCAGAGTGATGGGAGAGGGGAATGACTTTTGCTGTGGCATGCTGGATAGAGGAAATGGAACTAAGACAATGGGAAACTAAGGAAGGCATCAGTAATAGAGGCACAAGATTACACTGAATGCGTGTCAATGGAACAGAAATGAGGGACATACAGTATTTTTGTAATACAGGTGTCTATTCCACTATCAAAGGGGACCAAAGCACAACAAGGAATAGGCTCTTAATGAGACAACTGTCTCCAGTAGCCTGCCAACAGCAGTGAGTGTCTACTGAAATAACAAAGAGGCACTTAATGAGGCACTCAGGTCTCTAGTAGCCTGTCTGTTTACACAAAGCTCTTAATGCAATCCACAGTTTATAGCTGCAGCCAGCCAGTATCTGTTTACACAACAGAATGTTCACATAACCTAATTGCATTATCCCTGTAGTGAAGCTATACTATACAAAAGGTAAAGCAACATGATTTTGCAATAGACCAGAGGTCTCCAGACTTTTCAGTATGAGGGCCATATTGTATATTATACAAATTTTCATGGGCTGAAGAAAATTAATTTTATAAATGACTGAATGAAATTTAAATGAATGAATTAAGTTTTACTTGGATCGTTTTTGTAATCGGCATATGATTCAGAACAAAAGAATAAGGTAACATTTACAAAGAAACAATGCCATACTTAAACTGAGCAGTGATATATTGAGTAAAAATGTCAAATATTTTAAGTTGCTGCGGGTCAGGTAAAATTATGTGGCAGGCTGGATTTGGCCCCAAGCCGTAGTCTGGAGATCCCTGCAATAGGCTAAAAATAGAGAGCAAAATGAGAAAAATGAGTTAAACAGAGAATGAGTTGAAGGCATTTAGTAACTGTAGCAGTTAAACACATTGGGCCACAGTCTGAAGATACAAATGTCAAAAAACTATATTCACAAATGTAAATAATGAAGCTTTTTGAAACTATTTCTACTGTTCTAAAAAAAAGGTTCATACTTTAAAATGTAGCATAGGGTCAGTATTTGCTTCACTTGAAGGGACATCAACAGGATACGGTAAACACAACCCATCAATTTCGAACTTGATGCTTTCGGGATCCTTGAATTGAGTATTTTCAATGTGTGCACTATTAGGAATCTCAGTTTCTTCCTTGACCTGTGGTGAAATCACGTCATATGCTACAGGCTGCCTTGAATTATTTTCTTCTAAACATTTGTTAACTATTCTTCCCAATGAGGAATCTGGATTAGTTAAAAGAATTCCAGAAAGCAGCTTCAAGACCTGAGATGCATCAGCATCAGGTAAATCAGAAACATTTTGCTGTCTCAAATCAGTATCACGTCCACCAAGATCAGCTATAACCGTGAGAAGTGATTCTGACGCTTTGCCCCCTAGGAATTGAGAGGAAAGCAGAAGAGAGAAAAACAAAATATTATTTACACACACAAACACACACTCTGAGTACTTCCCAGACTATAAACAATTTCAGGCAACTGAATTAGCATAAAGGGATATTCTTCTGTTGAAAGAGCATCAATCTGTTATGTTTACACTCCCTCTCTCCAACCCATAAACCCACAAAGGTGTTACGCATAGGAATTTTCACCCAATGCACTATTATATCTTTTTAAAATTGGCATGGGGGCTGAAAGTTGGCAAGCAGATAAATGTAGTAAACTGCCTACTTAATTTTTTTTTACAGGAAAAGGCGAGGGGGCTCAAGCATGATTAGAAATCAGAACTGCCAACATAAAACGTAACTTTCCTAATCCCAGCTGACTGTAGTCTGCTCAAGGTGATTCATTGGCAAGTGGAAATGTGGACTGCACAAGACATAGAATTACTTCTATTTTGTTTCAGGACTGAGTCCAGGCACTGAAAACGAATTCTAGAGCTGAGCCATGGTGCCAATTGAGTGAGCCTCCATCTACATTATCCTTCAGTTCCTTTCTTCTATTTAACTGACAAATTGTCAACAGCTTACCAGCAAAAAAAAAAAGTTTTTCTTACCTGTTAAGTTCTGTTCCTGGTACAGAAAAATTGGCATTCCTTAACTGGACTGGAATGCCTTTGTGCCTCCAAACAAGGTCAAGTCAGTTAACGAACTAAAATCTCCCTTGCCTGTACAGGTGAAACATCCTATCTAAAGAGGCAGGAAGGGAAGAAGATAGCCAAACCCTAGACTTTTTTGCTGCGGAAATCTCTCCTCTCTCTCCTCTAAAAAGTAAATGCTTCCGGCAGCACCTCTACCCGACGTCCTATCTCTTTGCGAGGTGGGGTCAAACTGAATCTCCCTCCGGCTGGGGGCATGAGGAGACTTCATTAATCAGCTGACCCTACCTCATTCAGAGTGAGAGGGGATTCCCATTCAGTTAGGGATTTTCTTATACCCTATACCCTTTTCTTAAACTGGCCTTTTCTTATACCCTATACCCTTTTCTTAAACTGGAAGAAGGCACTGCGCCACAAAACTACACACAGTGTTACTTATTTATGCCATCAGACATAACAATAAAAATGCAAGCTTTCACACACAAACATTAGATGGCATCTGATGAAACAAGCTGTTTATGAAAGTTGCATGTTGCACAGTGACAAGCAAATTCCTGCCACAGCTGGCAAAGAAACAGATGGGAAAAATGTGGACATTTTTACCAAAGTCAACAGGAGTAGTGTGAAATCACTTACTTTCATTTCGATAAGCGCCTGCTGAAGAATCACTAATTTTTATGTGCTTTGGTGGGCTGTCTGTATTATTTTCCAACTTTCGTTTGAGTCTGCTCTTGTTTCTGCCATCTTCTGTATCAGAATCTCTATCTACACTTTTCTTCTTATACTGGATTAAGTTAATCAGCTCTTCATAATCTTTAGAATGAGAAGGCTTCCTTTTGGCAGCCACAGTTTCACATTTAGAACCATTTCTTTTTCCAGCTTTTCTCTTTGTGTAGTTGGATTTGTCTTCCAGGGCTTCATAATCTGAAACATAATCTGAACTGAACTGCTGCGGATGTCGATTTCCCTCCATTAGTTTTTTGGCTTTGGAAACAGGAATCTGGTAGGCTTGAGAACCATAAATGTAGGCACGCAAACAGGTATCAAAGTGGGATTTGTTCTTGGGGGCAGGATACACTGCCTTTTTGTCATCCAAGTTCAATTTATATGAATTTAAAAAGAACACCTTATGTTTACTATATCGTTTCAAATAGTCATTTATATACTTTTCCACCACTGCATTCAAATCAGATTTAGAATCCCTACGAGAATGAAGATAAGCATAATGCAGTGACTGAATAAATCTTGTAAGTTCTGGCATAACCACATGAGTTTCCTGAAGTTCTGAAGTATTTGAGTATTGTTCAATTGAGCGTACTGCATTAAAAATAAAGACAAAATGAAATTTCAAGTAAGCAACTTTACTACTACATTTTAAAAGCTTTAAAGAGATCCCATTACACTGCAATCTAAAGAATTTTTTTAATTAGAGGGGGGCTAAGACAAGCTGGTTTCCGAAGAGGCAGAGGAACTAGAGATCAAATTGCCAACGTTCACTGGATCATGGAGAAAACAAGAGAGTTCCAGAAAAACATACTTCTGCTTCATTAACTATGCTAAAGCTTTTGATTGTGTGGATCACAACAAACTGTGGCAAGTTCTTGAACAGATGGGAGTACCAGACCACTTTATCTGTCTTCTGAGAAACCTGTATGCAGGTCAAGAAGCTACAGTTAGAACTGGACATGGAACAACCAATTGGTTTCAAATTGGGAAAGGAGTACGACAAGGCTGTATACTGCCACCCTGCTTATTCAACTTATATGCAGAGCACATCATGAGAAAGGCTGGGCTGAATGATTCACAGGCTGGAATCAAGATTGCTGGGAGAAATATCAACAGCCTCAGATATGCAGACGATACCACTCTAATGGCAGAAAGTGAGGAAGACCTCAAGAACCTTCTGATGAGGGTGAAAGAGGAAAGTGCAAACATGGGCTTGAAGCTCAACATTAAAAAAACTAAGATCATGGCAACCACTCCCATCACTTCCTGGCAAATAGAAGGGGAAGTAATGGAAGCAGTGTCAGAGTTTATTTTCCTGGGCTCCAAGATCACCGCAGATGGTGACCGCAGCCATGAAATTAAAAGACGTTTGCTTCTTGGGAGGAAAGCTATGGGGAACCTAGACAACTTAATAAAAAGCAGAGACATCACCCTGACAACAAAGGTTCGCATAGTCAAAGCTATGGCTTCCCAGTAGTAATGTATGGCTGTGAGAGCTGGACCAAAAGGAAGGCGGAGCGCCGAAGAATAGATGCTTTCTAATTATGGTGTTGGAGAAGACTCTTGAGAGTCCCCCTGGATTGCAAGGAGATCCAATCGGTCAATCCTACAGGAAATCAAGCCTGATTGCTCCCTGGAAGGACAAATCCTGAAGCTGAAGCTCAAATACTTTGGCCACTTCATGAGAAGAGAGGACTCTTTAGAGAAGACCCTCATGCTGGGAAAGATTGAAGGCGAAGGGGCGGCAGAGGATGAGATGGTTAGATAGTGTCACCGAAGCAATGAGCATGAATTTGGGCAAACTCAGTATTTGTCCTTCCAGGGAGCAATCAGGCTTGATTTCCTGTAGGTTTGACTGATTGGATCTCCTTGTAGTCCAGGGGATTCTCAAGAGTCTTCTCCAACACCGTAATTCAAAAGCATCTATTCTTCGGTGCTCTGCCTTCTTTATGGTCCAGCTCTCACAGCCAAACATTTCTAGATCTTATCTCCTATGAGGACTCAAAACCAGATATTGAACTATCATGCAAGTCTTCCAACCAGATTTCAAAACCCACGTGGAAGATTTTGAACTGGCATATACAAAATGGAAGAAGTATTTGACATTTCATGGGAAACAAACTCACAAAGAAACGCATGTGGATTTTGCTTCCAAGCCTGCATCACATCCATGGGAAATGCTGATTTCCACATGAATTTTTGCAAATTTGTTCTGACCCTAGGCAAACTTGGGTGTAACCAAGAAGCAACCTAATCCTCTTTTTGGGGAACAAAGGACATTTCTTTTCACGTATGAGGGGCACGATCACCAGCAACCTCTCCATAACCTTGAAACCCTTCAAGTCCCACAGAATTTCACTCTGAAGCATAACCCATCATTATTATTGTTCTGTATTTAGGGGCACAACAGGTATTAGGCCAAGGAGGGCAGAGGAAGTGTGCTTCTGCACATGACCTTTAGGATACAACTCACAGTTCTCTCTTCTCTTGAACACGAACATTACCATTGATTCTTTGCCTAAGCCCATTCTAGGGACACTAGGAATAATCTGGCAAACTCAAGTTATTTATTTATTTAACTGTATTCCCATCCCGCTTTTTTTCCCCATACTGAAGGGAACCCAAGGCAGCTAATCATTAAAAATCATAAAACAGTTACAGTACATTAAATAATAAAAAAGCTTCAAAACAAGCAAACACCCTGGACCCCAATATTAAAATACTATCAATGAAAATGTCAGCCCACAGTGTCAGTAAAGGTTTTCATATGTAAAAAGGTTTTAATCAAGAAATCAAGTTTAATTGTAAGCACAGAACTATAAAATAAGTCCCTTTCGACAGCTATAAAAAATTAGGATTGGGCTGAAGGTGTGCAAACTGATTAGGTACAGCAAAACTAAAGGCAGTATTATGCATTTTGAAGGGTTGCTATTCACTTGCACTTACAGGGTTGGTTTAGCACTGTATTCATTTTACCAGTAGTAAAGGAACTTAGCAGGTACAATTAACAATCCTAATACATTAAACGTTTAAACTTACTAGAAGACGCTAAGCTTCTAGGTTTCCGAAATAGAAACAATGCCTGCAGAGTGCGTGGTCTTCTGGAATGGTTATCTGGCAAGAAAAAAAAAATGTCATAAAAGAAGGCATATGAACAAATAAAACTGGAGCTATCAAAATAGAAAGTTGAGTACCGTAAGGTGAAGCCATCTGACAAGGAGAAAGCAGCAGAAGGTATCCTCTGTCTATAAGTGGCTTAACAATAACCTGTAAAAAAGAAGTTTACACACTATAAAAATGTTACCAAAATTAGATAATGTATTTTAAATTTGGGTCATTACTAAACATGCAGAGCAAGAGCACCTTAGATAGTACTTTGTGATAACATGCAGCAACCAAATTGCTCAAATTATTTCATTGACATTTTAGTGGAATAACCATACATAGCAAAATTAGGTAAGGAATCTAATCTACTCACCAGTTTATCTCTTTCTAGCTTTTGAAGCAAGCCTTCTAAACTACTTCCCAAACCAATCTGTTCCACAAGTTCATATAGACTGCAGTACATTCCACCCTTGAACTCTGAGAAGGTAAAAAAATTAAAAGCTTGTCAAACCATTATCCCTGCCAGGACACAAAAAAAGTAAACGCTGTTTTTTCACATTGTGCGTTTATTGAAAAAAAAGTCCATCCTGCTTTTATTTCTGTTTCAAAGTTTCTAACTAACTCACAGAAATATTAAGCACAATCAAGGTAGCGAAAAAACAGTAAACCGATAGTAACAGCATTTAATAATGTAAAAGTTTAGAGCAGCAGTTTTCAAACATTTTCCACAGGGATCCACTTTTTAAAATGGCACTTGTGTCAGGACCCACCAGAAGTGATGCCATGGCCGGAAGTGACATCAAGTAGGAAATGCCATCATTGTGACATAAAATGACATTCAATAAAATGAATACAAACAGGCATGCAAGACTGCAGCAGTTGCACAGCCATGAAACATCTCCCACAAAAAGCAAGATTAGGACAAAATATTATTTAAAAGCATTGAACAAAAACAAAATGTTTAAAAAAAACTCACAAAAGGAATATAACAAGAATAAATTCTGCAGCTTCCAAGATGGCTGCTCCTACCTAGCTTTCTGCAACCCACTTGTCATCAGATCATGACCCACCAAGTGGGTCCAGACCCACAATTTGAGAAACACTGGTTTAGAGCATTAAAGCAAAACAGGGTCAGAAAAGCAAAAATAAGTTGCAATAAAATAATCCACAAAAAGTCTTGAAATTTAAAAAGGTACTGGCAGTTCCCTCAGATACCTGGACAGTCAAGAAAGAAGGTGCTAGCTTTGAGAAGGCTGTCTTAACATCATATGCAAAATCTCTACAAGCACAGAACACAGAAGAACCACTAAAGAAGATCTCAAGTGTATAAAGTGTATAATGTGGAAGACAACAGTTTTAAATACCTTGCCCCTAAATCATTTAGGACTTCAAAGGTCAAATTAGCACCTTGAAACTAAGCTAAGAAAAACATAGGGTGCCACTGCAGATTTTCTAAGACATCTTGATTATTTTCAGATCAGTGCTTCCAAACACTCTGGCTGCTGAATTCTGAACAAGTTGCAATTTTTAAACTATCTTTAAGGGCAGTTTCCCATACAATCCACTGCAATAATTGAACTCGAACATTACAAAGTCATAACAATGGTAACAAAAGCCTTCTTTATTTAGAAGAGGCGGGAACACTAGCCTAATCTGATGAAAAGTGCATCACACCACAGATATTTCTTGAGCATACTAAGGTCCAATAGGACTTCTAAGGAGCAAATTTGCTCCTGAAGGAGTAAATCTGCTCCTTAAGGAGTAAATCTCATCCATGTTGCAATTGTTTTGGCCCAGTTGACCAAGAGTTGTACTTTTGCAAACAAGTAAGAAATTACATTGGCCCCCTGAGTTAAAGACGTTCAAATTACAGCCAAATGTATCTTTCAGTGGTGCTTCCAAGGAGGTGCAACAGCACTAGACTGGCAAGAATAGGTGTCTCTACAAGTACAAGACTCTGGAAAACTAACCTGTGCATAAGGGTGCAATGCTAACCTGGAGTTAGGCTGGCACAAGTCACTTGTGCCAGCCAGGAGTGTCGCAAACACACTGTAAAGAGCGTTTAGATCTGAGTCAGGTAGGATGGCACACGTCAAAAGAGCATTTGTTATTTCCTCAACCCACACACATTACCCCTCAGTTAAATGCAAAGGGCAGGTTGATATGTGGTAGACTACACTCTCCAAGCACACTATAACTTCCTCAGGGTGAAATAACTACAATATATACAAATAAATGTAGCCGGATGAGTGTCTAATAACATTCTGCACTTGTACAGCACCCAAGGTGGCACTGAGGCTGAATGCAATGTGATCAACCGCATCACCAAAATGATTAGCAAATGCATCACACATAGTTCCTAAATGAATTTCTTTTATCTTCCTATTAGCCAATACCACAAAATAGGGAGGAAGAAAAGTATTGCTTTTTAAAAAAAACTGTAACTGCTGTAGAGTAGGATCTCAAACAACCTCTGGTTGGACTGGGCCAGAATCTTTTCCCCCAATTGTAGGCTAGCTATCTGACCTGCTGCTTCATCACCAAAACCTCCCTAGGAGGACCTGAATAATCAGGAAAATCAATACAGATATGCAGTAAAGGCCTTACCTTCCTTTGCTCCTGAATATGTTTCTTTATACAACACGAGTGGTGAGATTTGCTTTGTCAAATGTTCAATGCTCATAACCATTTCAACATCAAGTTTCTCAGGCCTGGAGATAAAAGAAAAACAAACTCAAGGTTTTTCTTCATGAAGACATTAAACATGTATTAGCAAATGTAAACTGTATTTCAAATAGTTTTAAACTAAGGTTTCAAAATTATGCATAGTGGAGGCTAGAAAAAGTTTCTACCAATTGAAAATGCATTTGCTTCCATCATGCAAGCTGGTTTAAACTGAAGTAATAATTCTGATTTAGCACCTGCTTTTAAAATGATTACTTACAGTTTGCAAGGTAGCAAAGGACGTGCTTCTGATTTCAAAGCAGCATGGCATACAAGTGTACCTCTGTTTAAAAGCTGTCCTTTCCATAGCGTGTAACTTGTCTTATCTACATTAAAAATAAGAATTCTCTTTGAACACTCCAAAGCAGTGAGCCTTTGAAAACTGTTTATTTTCAAAAGGAACTAGGGCTGGGCAAGGGGGTGGGGAAGAGAGAAAATGCTGTCATTTATGCCCCAAACATTTCTGAGAATGTTACCTGGACATGAATCAATGAAACGGAATTTTCTGAATGATAATGTTTAACTAGGGGCAAGGATGGTCTCACGGTTTATTTGAGTGTTTCTCAAACTGTGGGTCAGAACTCACTTGGTGGGTTGCAACCCGATGTCCGCCATCTTGGAGGCTGCAGACCTTGCTATATTCCTTTTGTTAGTGTTAACAGTTTGAATTTTCAAGTGAGGTGCCAACAAGATGGGGGGAAATAATGTTGCTAGCTGACACCCTTGGTACTGAGGGACTAACACCATAGCCTCCCAGCCTTTACCACCACTGTGTCCTGCTAGCCCAACTTATTAATTCCAACCTGATCGCTAGAGAGCAAATATTGCCACCAGACCATTCCTAGTTACCAGCTCTCCCGCTCTCCCACCTCGGTCTGTCCCCAACTCCTGGAGACACCAATATCCTTCTTCCTCTGTTTCTACCAACACCCACTCCCTCCAGAGTGGCCACCAAGGAAGCTAATGTACTGACCAAGTATTAATTCCTATTTCTTAAGTTTCCAGAACCATCTCTCTCTCTAGTCAAACACAGTCAGCACTCCAACATTCATAAAAGGATTTATTTATTTATTTATTTAAAACACAAATGCTTGGTTTACATAATAGCCTCTCCACCTTCCACCCAAAAGGGAGGTAAGGCAATCAAAGGAAAGGCTTTAAAAACAATTAATAACAAAACAAGACAGCAAACATAACAAATACTATCTGGGTTCCACCTTACACATAGGAGCTTGACTTCCAGGCATAGTTCTTCCACTGTCAACACAGCCTACACCAAGATACACCTGCAAGTCCTCTCCTCACCATGTCAAACACATTCTCCCCATGTATAGCACACAAAACACTTGCTGGTTTGTGTCCTGGTTACCCTTCTACTTCTTCAATTACTTCCAGCTGTGGTTCGCTTAATCTTCTTTAGGCACATAAGGACTAATCACTAACTACAGTCAGGTGTTCTTTCCAACTATCCAGCCTGTTTTCACATTTGAGTTTACAAGAGCCTATGCTTTAAAATACAATACTTCCAAGCATCCCCTATTTACAAAGATGACATTCCTCAACTTCCAACTTTCACCCCCAAAGCACTCCCACCTCCTTGACATGTTTTTTTAGATTTTGTTTTTAGTTCAGTGCTTTTACATAAGATTGTGTCCTTATCTTGCTTTCTGTCAACCATGTTTTGTGGTTGTGTAGCTGCTGCAGTCCAAGAAGGCTAGTTTGCACCAGGAGTGTTATTTGATTCTGAGCGCAATCCTAAACTGGAGTTAGGCCAGCAAAGTTTGGCCGGCACAAGGGCCACCGGAAAGAGCGTTTGGACCACTCTCGGAGTCAGGGAGGATGGCGCATGTCTGTATGCTGACCTCTCTGACTCTGAGAGTGGTCCAAATATACTTTACGGTGTCCCTTGTGCCGGCCAAACTTTGCTGGCCTAACTGTGCCGTCCTAACTCCAGTTTAGGATTGCATTCTAAGTCACAATAACGGCACTTTCTGCTTGATGATGTCATTTCCAGCCATGACATCACTTCCAAAGGGTTCCAACACAAGCACCATTCTAAAAATTGGGTCCCAGTGGTAAAAAGTTGGAGTAACCAAGGTCTAAATGCCAGTCCAAAGTAACCAATCCGAAGTAACCAACTTAAAATGCTAATTTCATTTTTAGTGGAATAAAAAACCTGATCAAATATCGGAATTTAATTGGATAGTCCTTTTCCAAACAGAAAATTTAGTTTTCTGCACATGACTACTTCCAATCTAAAATGGAATGTTGATTCCTCTAAACTATTGCAAAAACTGAGAAGAAATACAATAATGTACTCTCTGAAAATATTTTGATGCTAGCATGTAAATAGCAGATAAAGGCAAAGATGACACTAAAGTAAGTAGAAAAAGAGCACCCTTTCATCATATGGTTCCAACTGACATTCCCAACAGGAGGGCACAGAACTGGCAGTGGGCTCCCCCATAGCAGAATTGGCAAAGTCTGAGGTGTGCTGGGAGGATTGCCAGGTGTAGGTAGGCCTCCTGGAGGTCCAGAAAGACTGTGTAGTCATTGATGGCTAGGAGGATGGATTTTAGTCTACCCATCTTGAACTTCTGATGCCAGATTCACCTGTTGAGCCACTTGAATTGGAGGATGGCTCTGGTGTCTCCAGACCCTTTGGGGACAGTGAAAAGATGGGAATATACCCCCCAACTCCTTTGGTCCTTAGGGACCAGCCCTATGGCCTCTATCCAAAACAGATGGAGGATGACATACAGGGTATTCTTGTGCTTCAGATTTGAGGCTGGCTTGCAAGCCTGGATGAACCTGTCCTTTGGGACCTTTCAGAACTCCAAGGAGTACCCCAGCCAGACAGTGTCCTCACCCAACTGTCTGAAGTGACCATGTTTCACCTGTCTACTAAGGATTGGAGCCTCCCTCCATGGAATGGAGGGGTAGGCATCATCGTTGCTTACCTCCCTTAGTGGGGAAACGTGGACCTTGCTGGGAGCGGGGCTTGTAAGCCGGCTTTCTGGGCTGCCACAGAGGGCAGTGGTTCCTGTAGAAAGCCCGAACGGGGGGCCTGGGGTAGGTTGTTTGTAGTGCTGCATGTTCTCCTTAGCAAGTTTAAACAACTTGGAAGACTTTCTGTTCAAGTCTCTACCCTTGGTGAAGTTAGCCCATTCCTTGTCGATTAGGGGCTTAAAGTAGTTGGGCAGGGGGAACACTTGAAGGGACTCCTGCTGGCTGGGGAGAATAGAGGCCACTCCCCACTTTGCCCGAGGGTCCTGGGGTCACAGAACAGGAGGAATGGGAGGCTGGCTGCTAGTTCCAGAGCCTTAACCATACTTGGTAATAACTTAGGGAATTGGTCTGGAAAAAACAGTCAGGAACTCTGCTGGTTGGGTTCCTGGGCCTTGTTGTCGGAGACCTCCCCTTCTTTGGCTGAGGAGATATCTGAGCATTGCCTCCTCCCCACTGTCTGCTATGCTGGGAGTGGGGTGGCTGAGGAGGTATTGGGAACAATGTCTGTCCTTTGATGCTTGGGTGCTGACTGGACAGCCTCCTCCCCCTCCCCCTAGATTCCCCTTTTATTTGGCCGTGGGGGTGGTCAAAAAAGAAGCCAGCGTCATCAAGATAGTTCTTTGAAGGGTGCTAATGGTGTTGGCCACGCTAGAGGTCACAGAGGAATGGACCATGCTTTTGACAGTCTCGTTCAGCTTGTGCCAGTTAGTGAAGGAGCTGATAATTGTGGGGACTAGGCAGGAGGCTGGCACCTCGGTGACCCTGGGGTGGGGTGGGGGGCTGGCTATCACCTGGACAGGGCAGTACTGCTGAGCCTTGCAATCGCCCACGTTGGCTGGTGTTGTAGTCTGCTTGGACTGCCGCCACACACTCGTGCAGCGCTTAGTTGGAACCTGGCAGTCTCCAGCGCTCATTTTCATTTACTCCGCTACTTTCTGTGGTCCTGACATAGAAAACAGCAACTCTCACTGCCTCCAGAACACTCTGTGCAGCTGTGAGCATGTCTATACACGTGGGGTGGTCTGGGGTGTTTCCTTGCCCCTCCAGGCTGCGTACGAGATCCCAATAGCTGGGGCAGGCCACCTGCGCTGCATCTGGAGTACTTGGAGTACTTGGCTGCAAGGCTATAGAGCATGTCCTAGAACAGTGATGGCGAACCTTTTGGGCTCAGTGTGTCAGGACTTCAGAAAATGCTTAGCTTGACTTTGCTGGTGTGCCAACCCCCCTCCCAAACGAAAGAGAAACTATTCTTTATATTCATTTATACAAACCAAAAATACAGACCAATCAAGTGTGATGCTATATGTTATATAAACATAATTACAAAAATGAAAAAATGAGTAACACAAACTCAGTTTTTGTCAGGTGTTGGTGAATGCTGGTGTGTCACCCCAAACGTTGTGGTGTGTCACCTTTGACACGCGTGTCATAGGTTTGCCATCACTGTCCTAGAATGTGGATGATGTTGGCATTCCAGGGCTGAAGCAGCTGTTCTCTTGCCTTGTCTCCCTACCTAAGGGAGGAGAAAGAGGACAAAGGCTTCCCAAGTCTGTGTGCCTACAGACAGGAGGGTGCACCACCACCAGCCTCGTCTAAGGGGTTGGGGTGAGCGCTTGTCAATCTAGTGGTGCTAAGATGTAGGCAGGGAGCTCCTTCCCAGTGCCTTGTCAACCTTTGGCTTTTTGACGGGTCCACAGAGCATGGAAACGCCAAAAACCAAGGCTGATTGCAGGATCTGCAGCTAGTGCATGCCTGGCCCTTAAAGATGCCACTGAAGCCTGAATCGCAGGAAAGAAAAAGGGAAGAAAATCTGCCGTATATAAACGTGAGTAAAGTCAAGAAATTTATGCCTAGAAACTGACTTGAAAAACCTGACATCTACTTATATATTCAGGGGACTTATATTCAGGGGAATACGGTAAATGCCTTACTCATAAGATGGGTAGAGCAAGGCCTAAGCTGTTTTCTGAGTGCTCCTGCCTGTCACGTGGCTCCTTGCAAGCCACTAAGCTGCACAGCCTTCTGAGCATGCTCAGAAACAGCTCAGGAAAATGAATGGAGTCGTATGGAAAGTAAAACTGAGCCACACTGCGCGTTTACTCTTGAGTAGGCGGCTGTGCCATAGTGTGTCAGAAAGGGTAGGCCGAGACAAATGTAACACCACCAGAATGGTCCCAATCCGATGAACGTAGGCCCCAAAAAACATTTGAGAAGGAAGCCCCTCCCTCTAATCTGAGAAGTATTGAGCCTTATAGAAAGCGAAACTGAGCTACACGTTTGCGTTTACTCATGAGTAAGCAAGTGCTACTTTTATCATTGCAACATGTGAGTTGAATTCAGCAGCAACCTCAAGGTGTGGGAATTGTGCTCTCTCTTGTTCCAGATGGCTATGATGCTGAGGTACTACGCAAACTATGTGGGGTGGGGTCAACGGCGTCATGCAGCTGGAACGCTGGGCGGGAGGAACGGGTGAGTGGCAGCCCGCCCGTTGTGTTCCGGTCCGTTTTGCCGTCTTCCCCGCCCCCACCGCTCACCCGTTCCTCCCGCCCAGCGTTCCAGCTGCATGACACCGCTGGGTGGGGTGGAAATGGGCTCTTTTTTTATTACTCTTGAGTTGTTGCAGGTATGTCCTAGCCTTGAGCATTTTAATGGGTAGCTTCTATGTCAGTGTATCTCCTCTCAAACAAGTTTGATGGGATCATAAAGGCTGCTGCTTTCAGCTTTTCCTCCTTTTTTTTGCAATTTTTTGCGGCTTTTTTGGCTCTTTCTTGCAAGAACATAACAAATCAACTTAAGGGAAGGGATCATCTCTGCAGAAGCCAGCCCAAGCAGGTGAACTGCACTAGGCAGGGTGACATACATTCCGTTATTAGTTGATCCAGGCAGATGTGCTTAATTAGGGTTACCAGTTACAAAGTGGACAGAGTGCCTATACCTTTAACCATTGTATAGCAGAGGGAATGTTTGCAGGTGCAGCTTTTGAAATCCTTCCATGATGAGCTGCATCTGCCAAAATTCCTTCTTCTGTACAATGGTTAAAAGTATAGGCACTCTGTCCCAGTTTGTATCTGGTAACTCTATGCTTAATTAGTTCTAACTTGGAACAATTTTGTGTGCCTTGTTTCATTATTCCAGCATGCCTTGCCCTTTGTCTCTAATGACATCACTACTGTTTAATGACAGTGTTATTGAAAAACTGCCTTCTGGTGGGTCCCCATAGGCTGTCATTTTCAAAAGTGGGTCCCAGTGCTAAAAGGTTTGGGAACAACTGGTTTGATAGTTGCTTGCTATGTTGCTGTTTTATTGTTTTCCCCTGTATTTTAATAAATAGGTAGATTGTACAGTTCTTAGGTAACAATTACTGGTAGATCATTTATCAGAATCTGGTGCTGGGTAAAATCAGACAAAGTGATCCAATTCAAAGAATTACAGATACCCCTAAGCAACTTATCCATGTGGCATGACAAATTCCATGATTTTTTGGCTTAAAACCTGCCCTCGACTTATCCGTGATGTCGACTTATACACAATTATAGATGGTAACCTTTCTGACTATGAGGTTAGGTAAGTCTGGGAATGGAGGGAGCCCTGCCCCTCAGGAAGATTTTGTTACATGATCTGAGAGGAGAAGCTTCCCATTCACCTAGACCAGTGGTTGCCAACCTGGGGGCCCACGCCCACCAGGGAAACTGTATACCCCTTTAAGGGGAGTGGTTGAAGCAGTGACGGCAGCAATAGCCTCACAGGAATTGCGCTGCTGCTGCTGCTGCTGCTGCTGCTGCTACAAAGAGCTCCGTTAAGGAACCTGATGGGGTAGCGTGGCCATCCTGAGGGGGCAGGGCAGCAATCCCCTCTGCGGGCCACCCCACTGCCCTAAATAGGTACCTGCAGACCCATGTCTGGGCTTGCACCTTGAAGTGAGTGTGATCGTCGCAGAGAGCTATTTGGGGTAGCAGCACAGCCCGCAGAGGGGATTGCTGTCCCCTGCCCCCTCTGGATGGCTGCACTATCCCCCAGGTACCTTAACAGAGCTCTTTGTGGCAGCAGCCATGTAATCCTTATGAGGCTGTCCCTGCTGTCACTGCCCTCCCCTGCAAGGACTTATAGGGTTCCCTCCCTTCATGTAAAGGTTGGGAACCACTGACCTAGACTGAGCCTGGCAAGGAGATTCCACTGAAGAACAGAGAGTATCTTGCTAAATTTTGACTATGTTATGGACCAGGGTGTTGGTAATAACACCCTATAACGGCAAATTTGCAGCACCATTCCTTTGCACATTTTTACAAGAACTATACATCTGGGGTAGTAAAATCATCCCACAGTAATACGCAGCAGCCACACATCAAGCCTTGTCAACATACAATGTATCAAGCCACACATCTGTCCTTGTCAACTAAAGCAGGGGGTCACCAAATTTTTTAGCTGGAAGGCTGCATCAAATATCTGGCACAGTATCAAGGGCCGAATAATAAATTTAAATATAAAATTTAAATAAATAAATCAGACAACTTAGATGAATGAATGGGCTCCAAGTTACAGGATTCCTCCAAGCACCAACACACACCACAGAAATATAGCACGTCCTTTAATGAACTCCCATTCCCCCACCCCACAAGCAGCTTACTTAAATGTGCTGGAGCAAATTTATCAGCAGATCACAGGAAAGGAAACACCCAGAGAATGTTCTGAGGGATGGGGAGGCCTCCTCGACCTTCAGAAAGCCATGTAAGGGCCTTCAGAGGGCCTAAAAATGTCAATTCCGGGACTTTGGGAAAATCAGGAAGTGAATATTGCCTCTCTGGCCATCAGAACACCCTCCAAATAAACCAGAGCACAGCTTGGAGGATGCAGCCCATGCCAGGAGGTCAGGATGGCCAGAGTCTCATAGGGGACTAGAGGTTTGCTGCGGGCTAGACAGAGGCTCTCCGAGGGCTACATTTGGTCACTGGGCTGGGATTTGGAGACCCCTGAACTAGAGGTATAAATGTGTGATAAAAAGAGCATCCTATACAATTTGCAAAGACAGTTCTTGCTTCTTGGAAGAGAAAGTGGTCACAGAGGAAAGACATTCTGTTAAAAATCTCAATATTTAAAAGTTATGGAGATCAAATGCATACGAAATCTATGTGCTACCAGCACAGAGGTAACTGAATCATGCTAAGGGACTATCTAAATTCTACTTTTAGTCATAAAGATTGAGCTTCACCACTCATGTCATTTCCAGCCAACCCACTTCCCTTGAATTATTTACCTACTGGATCTCGAACTCTTCCCTGTGATATTTTCCTCTCGTATTAGTTCCTTGTGGCCTCCTCCATCATATTCTGCTGTAGGATCACTAAAATGATTGGGCATATCCATTGGGCATATGGTCCAACATCATGGCTAATTTGGAGGAACTGATGTTTTGTTTAGTTTAGTTTTTTTTACTTAGTTGGTGTTTTAAATTGGTTGATTATTACAATTGTTCTGATCAATTTCTTTTTGGTTGCCATAAGCGCTGATATTTGCAGAAGAGTTACACATATTTTAAGAAGCACCCCAACCCATACCCTAGCATACCTAGCGATTTTGTTGTACAAATCAAAACAATTTGTGTTCTTACCTGTTACCTTATCCACATTGGAACTCTTCAATCTACAAATAAAATATATAAAGTTAAAATCAAAAGCCAGAAGTACTGTTGTCTTTTTCAGGTAATTTTCCTTTTTATGCTCTTCAATTTTGTGCCATGCATCACATAATTCAGTTTTTTGACATTGGCTGCTTCCAGCACAGAAGATGACAATTTTTCTAATAATAATTTCCTTTTCTCAACAGAAACACAAGGGTATTCAATGTCCTTTGGAATGTTCCCACCCCTCTGATCGAGAGGCAGGACCAGCTGCCAATTGACTTCTTTCTGAGAGACGTCTTCCAGCTTCACCAGACCATACTAGAAAGGCACAGTAATCCTAGAAGTGGAAAACCAGCAAACATGCCAAGAAGGTGAAACACAAAAGCAATCACATTTACTGAGAGAATGAAGAAGGAATGCATCCCAGGAGAATCTCCCTCCCATGTGTTAATCTGAAGCCCAGTACGTGAGATTCCTATCTTCTGCCACAGAGGGAATCGGGTATGCAATAGTTTTCAGGATATATCATAGCAGTAAAAGAAGAGAGCAATTAGATGTATAGGAAATCCGTACTTGGGAAGAAACCCTTATAGAATCTGTTTTCTAAATGCAACATCAGCTATAGCCAAAAATTCCCCCAGCAAACATGTGCAGCAAGGTCATGAACCAACATACAAGTTGCTGCTCTACAAATCTCATCTACAAATGAGCATTCCTTTAATACAGCAGTTCCTTATTTTGAATGTGCCACAATATTCGAAGTGGTATATCTTATAGTAATTGCCAATTTGGAAACCGCAGAGACCTTCCCCCCTGCACACTCATTAAATGGTTCCAGGTGCAACTTACCGGGGCGGCCTCTCTTTAAGCAAAGTGTGATAAGCGCTTTACAGACCACCTCTGGCAGCCAGAACAATTTTTTTAAAAACATGGAGGGCAACAGAAACTTTTTTTACATCCCAACCGCCAGAGGCAGCCTGCAAAGCACTCATTGTGCTTTGCTTAAAGGAGAAGACATTGGACTTTTAACCATTTAATGGACATGCATGGAGTTGCATGCAACCCCTACACACCAATTATATCATTTTAAAAAGCTACCAGGGCTAAAATCTGCTCATTTATACAAGCCGATTTTCACCTACGGTAACTTCAAAAAATGATTTAATGGGGGGGCTGTACTATGTGGGGAGGGCCCCCCACAACCATAGGTACCTGATAATCCCTGATAAATGAACCCCCCTGTATATATTCTGTGATGAAGAATTAGAGCAACTGATCATGACTGGGCTCGCTCTCTACTGAACTAAACTCATGTGCACTTTAATAAAGAACGAAATTTCCAGGTGTTCATTTTCTCTCTACTGTGCTATTGAAGAGTATTTTACAGACCTATGCCATGTACTATGGAAGCCTGCACAGTGTCTCCTTGGGGTTGAGGGCAGAGGGGACTGACATCCCTTTATGTCTGGGGTCTTCCAGCTGCAACATGACCTATGCAGACCCCTAATGAATGACCTAGAATAGGAAAGATTATTGGAAGAAATACATGACTACAGAGACAAAGAAAGGTGGATTGCCTACTTGCAACTGAAAACTGAGTGATCACTTGCACAGACAAGGCACTTGCTCCTTCTCCATAGTTAGCTTTGTTTGGATTGCAGTTTTTCCCAAGAAAATGAGGGTAAAAAAAAGCATTTTCCTTACCTAAGGCATGTATATGGCACAGAGTTTTCCTGATCAGATAGGTACTAGAACACGCTTCTTCAGTTTCTGAAATGTGCTTTGTGGAGGTGCAGGTCCCATAAGTCAGATGCCACAAAGACTACACAAGACTCTTGTTTCATCAGGGTCTCTTACACCTTGAACAACTACAGGAGCAGCTCTTGCACTTCCACATTTATCAATGCAGGGCTTCTTGCATAACAAGCAGTAATAGACTTATCAAAAGGCTCTCCTGATTGCCAGGGCAATGGGTGACCATATCCTCAACACCAGATATTTAATCAAGGCAAGCAATGGCGGCTGAGTCTGGTCTGCCCCATGAACCAGTGGGGGACAGAACTGAAGATTACACTCTAGAAAAGACTCCATCTCATTTGCACTTGCTGTCAAGCGCAGTAGCTGGGTGGGTTCCATCTCTCCTAAGACACACAAGTCATCAAAACTAGACTGGGGTGAGTAGCAGCTACTCACTATGAATGGCCCCTATGATTATCTGCACATTCAGTGTAGTCAAATCTGGGAAGAGGCAAGAGGCTGACCTAATGGCAGGAACCAACTGGACAGCTATTGCTAAACACATGCTTCTTTGGGATCCGATCCTCTAACATTGAAGGGACTGTGGTAAGAAGGGCAAAACATAAGAACAGTCCCGCTGGATCAGGCCAAGAACACAGCTAGTCCAGCTTCCTGTATCTGACAGTGGCCCACCAGATGCTCCAAGGAGCACACCCAACAACAAGACACTTATATCTCACTGCCACTCCCCTGCATCTGGCATTCTATTTAACCGCTGACCTAGAATATATATTCTTAAAATCTCAGTTTTTTAAGGTTGTAGATAAAGTCCATGAGTCACGTATGGCTGTGAGAATTGGACCATAAGGAAGGCAGAGCACTGAAGAATAGATGCTTTTGAATTATGGTGTTGGAGAAGACTCTTCAGAGTCCCCTGGATTGCAAGGAGATCCAATCGGTCAATCCTCCAGGAAGTCAAGCCTGATTGCTCCCTGGAAGGACAAATCCTGAAGCTGAAGCTCAAATACTTTGGCCATCTCATGAGAAGAGAGGACTCTTTAGAAAAGACCCTCATGCTGGGGAAGATTGAAGGCAACAGGAGAAGGGGGCGGCAGAGGATGAGATGGTTAGGTAGTGTCACCGAAGCAATGAACATGAAATTGGGCAAACTCCGGAAGCTAGTGGAGGACAGGGAAGCCTGGCGTGCTGTGGTCCATGGGGTTGCGAAGAGTCGGACACGACTTAGCGACTGAACAACAAAGATAAAGTCCTAGCAGAGACAGCCTAATCTTTTGTAACCCTTTGTACTTCGATATAAATATTCTTACCAATTATCATGAAATCGCTTTATCTCATATGGATCTATTTCTCTTCCTGTGAGGTTTTACCTGTTCTTTGATCTCATGGTGGGTTTTTTTCCTTCCCCTTGCCTCTTCCTAGCAAAGCAGTTCAGAGAGTCTTTGTCTGCTGAACCTTCCTTTACAAACTCAGGAAAATCTCAGGTTACTGTTAGCTAGTGTTGATCCAATCAAAGAACACTTCCAGCTAAAGGTTAAACTCTGGAGCCAGCAGAAGTTATTTCTGTTTTCTCTTCAGCATCAACAGGGGAGAACCCACTCTCTGCGACTGCGAATGGAACAAGGGTTACTAGTCCCAACATCCAGGTATAAAGACAGGAATTAGTATTAGTCAGAAGCCATCAGATTTTTTTATTTGGGGTGAATGCCACACATTTGCATTATAAAATGAATTGAAGTTCACCGAAAAACTGTACTGGATTTATACATGCGTGAGATTCTATAGCGCTTCTGCGCCATCTGCTGACAAAAGGTGTTATTGAAGGAATAATTCAGGAATTCAGGAATGGAGTTTTTACTAAACTCCATTCTCATTGTTCTCGTGCTGCTCTTGCTAGTCTGATCTCCTGGGCTGGTAGCAACTACCAATGCTTTCCTGCAGTACGCTGTGCGTCCAAATGAAGTAAAGAGAGGGGAAGAGAGTGAGCATGCTATACTAGGAACTCCTGGAACAGTAGGAACAACTGTCCTGGATCAGAATGCAGTTGCTGGTGGTCCTTCCTTGGACCTCAACACTTTCTCCAGATAGAAAACAGAAGAGAATACAGGTAGTATTTGAGGTTTCTGGCTAGCCAAGCAACAAAAAAAGAAAAGTGACACTCCTCCTGCCCTTCCTCTGCCCCATTCCAAGATGGTGCCTCCTTTCGCCAGCCGGCTTCAGCTGACGCAAGGGAGGCCCCGTGCTGCCTGCAGCACCGGTCCCGTTACCTTAGCGTCAACGGGAGGGTGCCACATGCCACCCCCACATCGGCATCAAGCGCACAGTGCCGACGCAACGCTGTTTTTAGGTTTGCGCTAATAGTCTGAACACAAAAATATTGACTATGAAAGATGAAACAAGAGAATATATGAAAAAGCTTATGAAAAAGTATGTCAGATCAACCATACACTGACATCTGTTGCTTTGCTCACTCAAATTGGGCAATCTAGAACATATGCTTTTATTTCCAGTTATCCATCAAAAGCAAGTAGATACACAGAATCCTGAAGAGAAAGTAGCATTAAACTAAAAGTATTAGAAAGAGAGAAATCCTTCACACTAAATACTTTTAATGTAAATCTTTAACTTACTTTGATTGAGTCGTATAGTTTTGTGATTTTTCATCCTTGTAAGAAAATGATACAATAGCATATGGACATACATGTCTTGGTCTTTTCCTGATTTCATTAAATCCAGTTTCGTACTCATAGAAATAATACTAGAAACAAATTCAGAATGAATAGACTTGAGTTTGCAGTTACCCACAATATCAAATTTCATTGCAAATGACATTTATTTTATAGCCAAGCTTCAAAGATACCTAATTCCTGAAGATCAGGAGTTCTGCTATGGACAAATGTTTTGGCCTGAGAGTCTCACTGGGATATGAAGATTGTACAAAATGCCATAATGTTTATTATAATTACCATCATAACTTTGATTCTGCATCTACAAAAATAGAAATTTATGCAAGGATATTTTGCATTCCAGTGTTTTGGTTTTTTACATATATCACTATAGCCTTCAAGAGGGATAGGCAGGAAGTATTCACTTTTGAACTGAAATAGTTCTGGGGAAGAAGTTTTCCTTTCTTGCCATCTCATAGCCAGATTTTTTAGACTGGCATTGCTACTACACAGGATGCATGCTTGCTCATGATCTGTCATGGTATGGTACATCAATTGGCATATACTTGTACCCTTCTCCAATGTCGTAGCTAATGAAAGTGTAGCCCGGTGGAGAGGGTAAAATGATGCCCCAGAAGTGATGTCACAACAGGAAGTGACATCACAACAGGAAGTGACAGCATGCCTGGGCTATTAAAAAAGATGAAAAAATGGTAGAGCAAATAGTCCCCCAGCAGTGGGCCCCCTCCTGCAGCCTCCAAGCACGCAGTCACCTTGAAGTCATACATTCCTTCATATTTTTATACTAGCCTTCTTCCATATAAACCAATGGAGGGAAGGAAAGTGGGTTGCGGGGGAAATTGCTATATAAACATCAGAGCACCCAGTCCAAAAAACACATTCACACTCAGAACCAAGGGAGGGAAGTGGAGGGGAGGGAGATCTCCATATAAATGAGAGGACCATCTTTAGTAGTGCCTTAATTAGTGCCTTAATGCTTTTATATTGTAACAAAAAACATAAGATCAAAAATCAATATGCTGCGTGTCATTCCAACCCCCCCAACCCCTAGCCTCTCTAAACACAGGCTGGAATGAAAAGTTTCTAACTGTCCTTTGGAAAGAGGAAGTAACAAACTACATAGCCAATTCAAACTGAGCAAATTTGCTTATGCGTACAAGAAGGCCATAAATAAACTGCTTGCTTCATGTAAAGGGAAATTTCTTGCAGAAGTCCCTAACATTGTGCTGAAGTTGTTGATTGATTCATGCAAACTTGGCAGGAACAGTGGACACGTGTATTGTAAAATGTTGACAGTTATCCTGTACTATGCAAAGTATGGTCAATGCTGTAATATTCCAGGGGAAGCTAAGCTCTATAAGAAGCGAAGCAAACCTGAATAGAATTTACACTTGTGATTTGTGAACTTGCTTTCCCCTCCAGCGAGATGCGCACGCTGCAATAAAAGGCTATTTAGACTCTTGCTGAAAGATCTGAGGTTTGACTGTTTTCTCATGCCGAGTGCCTAACATAAACATCACAGCACCCAGTCCAAAAAACACTTTCACACTCAAAACCAAAGGAGGGAAGTGGGGGATCTCAGCATAAATATCAGAGCACTAAGTCCAAAAAATACATTCACACAGGACCAAGGTGGGGGGGGGGGGAGGAAAGGAAAGGAAGAGCTTCTTACAAATAGAGCTACCATTCCAAAATCACTGTAAGATGTTTTTTTTTTTGGGAAGGGGGGGTACAAACAGTGTAGCCAGTCTAAACCCATTGTTAGAACCGGGGGGAAGAGAGCTCTGGGAGCTCTGAAAGCCTTGTTGCCTGCCTAAAGCTTGTAGCCTGGTGCAATTGCCACCCCCCTGCACTTCTTTAGCTACGCCCCTGCCCTTCTCCCATGCATAGTCTGGGAAGGTGCACATAGTCTGGGAAGGTGGTACCTCCATTTGTGCAGGCGGCAGCATCAGTGCAGTTGAGCACAAGTGAAGGGTTTGAGGGCCATATTCTTAGTCATGGATAGGGAATAGTCAAAGGGCCAGAATGGACACTGTTAGGGGCCAGATGCAGCCCCAAGATCTTACTTTGCCCACTTCTGGATTAAACTAGATCTCTATAATTATATTAAAGAATTTTCACATCAATAACAATTTGCTCTTTAACCGTAGCTAGTAAGCTTTTATCAAACTTTGAATACATTTCCACAAAAGAAAACAAGCACTGAGTATACGTTTTCATATCCCACACATTAGTAACCTTCAATTAGAAATATTTAATGTGCTAAAAAATGTGTTCATTCACGGATTTACAAACTGCCTTTCCATACGGTGTTCAAAGTGGCTCATAAAATACTGTAAGGCTTAAATCAGATCAATAAAACGCTTAAAATTAAGCAGATGCAGATAAAAGTACAACATATACAGCTGGCAGAAAGACAAGTCACCAGCTACCTTGGGAGTATCTTCAAAGACAGAAAAGTGAGATAAAATACCTGGATACAAATAAATAGATCAAATGTTTGGCTAAAGAGAAAAATTTTCCCACACAGAGGTCAAGAGAAAGCAGATTAGACAAGCATCCCTAGAATGCTTGTTCATGCAGGGTACTGTGAACTTCTTCCATATAAATCAATGGAGGGAAGGGAAGTGGGTTGGGGGAAAGATTGACAAGGGACACAGCCCTGTTGTGTTCCAACCAGGCAGGCTTCAGACACTGGTTGTTGTGGGGCGGAGGGGCTTCAACCAAAAACTTGGATCAACAGGAACATTAGGGAGTATACCAACTTCCAGATATCCCAGTTTAAAGTCTTATAAGCTATAATAGAGCTACCAAATTCACTGAATAATTATGAATGTGTAACTGTGATAACAAAACTCATTCTCTTACCTGTGTACGCTCATAGGCTCTATAATTTAAGATGGAATTAATTTTGTTTGCGTTCCTTAAAACATGGCATTCATGCTTCGGTGTTGGGTCTAATGCATTTTTAACAGTCAATTCCTTTGGTGTTCCTGTCAGATTATCATATATGGTTTTCATTTTTCCCTTAAAGAGCCAGAAAATGGCTATTAGAAAAGAAGCATACACACTAAAGAAACTGCCTCCCACAAACTTCAGATTCAGAAAACAGCAGTTCAGTTATGCACTCTAAAAACATGTTTCCCTTTAGCCGATTCTCTGTCTGCTCATTTCAAAAGTTGTCTTAAACGCAGCTGCAATTAACTACATCCCATCAAAAGCTTTTTTCCCAGTTTTGAAAACTAATCACGTCTATGCTACTTATTCTTGTAATATAAAATTTTTGCACAGCTACCCTTAGTAAAACAAGTTCAGGTTTCAAAATTCTGCAACCTGATTTATATAGGAGTGTTTTATATCAGATTCAACTGCAAAATTAAGCAGCAAAACATCACATTTGTGCAAGGAAAAGGAATGCAACAGGCTACAATCCTATGCACACTTTCCTGCAAGGAAGACCCATTGAACAGAGTGGGATTTCTGAGTAGAAGGCATAGTATGGCATGTAGTAGTTGACACAGGTCACACTTACCTTTATTACTTTGAAAATAATAATATCACCAGTTGCTCCAGGCTCCAGAGTATTAGCTTGCAACAAATCCGAATACCTAGAGAGATATATGCCTGGAGAGCATGAGAAGGACAAAGGCAAAGGCAAATTAACATTTAGCAAAGCACTCAGAAATTATATGCAAGAAATACCAGAGTGATCACCACCACAGATGTTACTGGTTTCAATTAATGTGGTATTCGTAAACTGCCTCGGGAATTTGCTTTGGTCTGAGAAAGGTGGGATATAAATCTCTTAAATAAATACATAAATAAATAAATAAATAAATAAAATGCTCCCCTTTTGAAAATGGCATCAGTGGTTCTCACAAGAGAGACAGAAATGAAATATTTAAACTTATATGGTGATATGGCAAGGGTGAGAGCCATCAAATGACACTTATATAAAAGCTCTCTTTAAAAAAGCATGGGTGCCCTACTGTATCAACTACTGCTAACAATTTAAGATCATAGCAAAATATAATCTTCTTTTAAAAAATTTTGAATTTTTGAAAAATTCAACATGAATGGTATGTAGATTTTAAATATACACTTAAAAATGTAAAATATAAACTGTTTGTTGCAGACAATGGTGTCTGATCTGCTAGTCCCTTTTAGCCAGTAATCTAATTTAGAGCGCAATCCTAACCTGGAGTTAGGCCAGCATAGCTAAACCAGCAAAGTTTGGCTGGCACAAGGGACACCATAAAGTATGTTAGGACCACTCTCCGAGTCGGAGAGGCCAGCCCACAGACATGCACCATCCTCCCTGACTGTGAGAGTGGTCCAAATGCGCTTAAAGGTGGCCCTTGTGCCAGCCAAACTTTGCTGGCCTAACTATGCCAGCCTAGCTTAAGGTTAGTGCAAGGTTAGTTAGGGGTTAGTGCAGTTGCTCGAAGAACACCATGCTGAGAGATTCTTACTGAACAGGACTTTGGGACAAGAGGAGATGAATTTCACAAATTGATCCAAAATAATGGATCCTCTGCTTGTATATCTCTAGTATTATATAAGTTACAAGTTCAAATGATTAAAAAAGATAATTACCCATAGAAGGGCTGCCAAGAACTGTTATTTTGGAATGGCCCACCTGCAAACCATTTTCACAAATGCTCTGCACCTGAAATTAAACATAATTGCTGTTAAGTAACTACATTAGAGATAAATTCAAAAGCTGGACATCAAAATCAGTGTTCAAGTGCATTTAAATACTAACATTTACACTAAATTGCACTTGCTATGGTACAGCTTTGGACACATTGATTGACTGACCTTGTATGATGGCACAGAATTTCCACCAACTGGTTCTCTGGTGGAAAACTAAACGCTTTAGAAAACCAGAGTTTAAGAAAGTAGAAGCCATAAAGAAGGACTGGACTAAATCATTGCCCTGGGCCCAGGGACAGAAGGTCCTATGTATCATGATCAAAAAAGAAGTGCACAGGCAACTTGCCGGCCAACATGATAATAGTTCTTCCCATTCCTAGAACATATATGAAGGGTTGGCCGGTACTACTTTTTTCTTGGCTCCTCCTTTCCTAAACTCTGCCTCCATCCAACGTTTGGCAAGCGAAAGGATAAAAAATAGTAGAGCAGGTAGCCAGCCATAGGTGTAGATCCTGATGGTACTGCTGTACAGCAGGAGAATTCTGACCATTATGGTGTCTTTAACTGCAGCTTTGTAATAAGGGCAGAAAGCAGGGTTGAATGTTATATATGAATTTGAAGCTACTAAGTGAATCCTTGCATGCTTTCCATTCCATTCCATTCTATTCATTCTTAGCTGTGTGGTTCTTAGACCAAACATATATTTAACTGCTTGGGCAGTAAATAAAATCTTGGATCTTCTAAAAACAGCAGAACTTCTCAACCACTGCTACATCAAGGATTAAAAATGTGCTTGATATTACAGTCTGAATGTGCTGTTGAAAAAATCTGATTAGGAAGAAGATCAAGTTAGTGATCTTCTAGGAAGATCTAGGAAGACCACTTATAAACCTAACAGAAAACACATAACACAAAAATCTGTTCTATGTAACTATATTAAAATAGTCACAGAAAAAATGTAGTACAGGTGGCACTCCGTATCCACTGGGGTCCCATTTCAGAGTCCCCTGTGAATACGGGGGGGGGGGGGGCGCTTGTCTCTGCAGTCCCTGCTTCCTTTTAGCATCGATCTAGTTTTTCAAAGAATTCAGGCTGCTGGCAGCCTGCCTAAGCGTCACTACAAGCATAAATGCGTATCGCGACCAAACAAGCAAGAAAATTTTCACTCCAGTAAGTGATCCGGCATCCCGGATAACTGAATCTGTGGATACTGGATCAGTTGATATGGGGGCCCACCTGTACCTCAGTAGATTTTACATTTAAATCAGCATTTTGCCTTGAAAGTAACAATCTGTATATTACACTATCTTCAAGAAGAAAAACTGCACTGTCTATCAAGTGTTCCCAAGTGATGCACAAATTCCAGACACCAAGTACAGTATCTTTGCTCTGCACAGTATACCTGCTCACCTATTTCCATTAACACCTTTTCATGCTAAAAGTAAGCCCAGATAGTAGCCTTCCACTTAGTTGAACAGTCAATTGGAGCTAGGAGTGGAGAAGAAAACACATGCATTTTCTAGTATGCACATCTGTTTTTAGATCAGATCTATAACTTCCATGTTATTTCTGCACTACCTATAAATTCAGTTTCAGCAAATGTAGTTGAAATACTTTTCTCAATAAACTTCAGTGCTTTCAATTATATTTTAATGGTTGGTTGATCAAAATAAAATTCTCACCAGTGTACGTTCAACCATCAAAAACGCATAGGTTTCAGCAAGCTCTTTGTCTGTTCGTCCATCTTGTTTCAATTCTCTCCGTTTCTCTACAAACTTAAAAAAATATATATTATAACCGTTAGTACAAACTACATTTGGGAGCTATGTATATTAAAAATCTCAATTCTGCATTAAGTCAACTCAAATACCAAGAAAAAGATAGTTTATGATCCGACTAGGAGCTCAATCCTATCCTGGAGTTAGGCCAGCACAGTTACGCCAGCAAAGTTCAGCCAACACAAGGGCCACCGTAAAACACCTTTGGACCACTCTTGGAGTCAGGAAGGATGGAGCACGTTTGTGTGCTGACCTATCTGATTCCAAGAGTGGTCCAAACATACTTTATGCTGTCCCTTGTGCCAGCCAAACTTCACTGGCCTAACTGTGCCGATCTATCTCCAGGTTAGGATTGCGCTCTAAGTCGTTAAAGTACTTTACTGTGCCGTTCCTAGTTATACCAAACCCACCCCAAGGTTAATAGGATATGCATGCATACAGAAAATGATGGCTATTCTCGTGTGCATATCTAACAATGATTATCTGTAATTGTGCAAGTATGCAACTGAGGCAGTATTTACATGAACAAGACAAACATTAGACACTCCTATGGAATTCTTCAAGAGCCTATTTTAAGTACATAAAGTTGCATTTCCTTCCACCCCAAGTTCTGCAACACTGGTTCTTGAAGTGTAAGCAGGCATAATTTCTGAGGCAAAGTAACTCATGCTGCAGTGTTTACATTTTTGCCCAGTACAGAAGCCTACACCAAAGCTGTTCAGAAGCAAAAATATTACTCTTCCATTAGACAAATATGAACTTATACTCCTTGTGCACTATTCTCTTAATTTATACTCCTTGTGCACTATTTATACTCCTTGTGCACTTATACTCCTTGTGCACTATTCACTATTCTATTCTGCCTACTGTGCATATTATTACGGAAATGCATTTGTTATATAGAAATTACTGTTAAAATTAACAAAATGCACTTGAAGCTGTTTTTACTAAGCAATGTATTAAACAATTCTTTAAAACAGGCTATTTCCTTACAATTTTTTTTTCCAGCACCACCACAGGCAATAAATTATGGATAGCATCATTTAATTAATTACATCTAAAAAAATGCTGGAGAATTCTGTGTGCGAGTTTCAAAAAAATGAATTAAGCAAATCACAGATACCCACATCCTTTTCCAGTAGTTCATTATGAACCAAACTGGCCTTGTTGTAGGTGAAACTTTCCTTAGAATGGAGGTCCAAATGTGCTGAATGCAAAATGTTTACAATATCATCAAATTCACGGAGTCCCATCTTTAGTTTCTGGAAGAGATCTAGAGAAAGAGAGAGAGAGAGAAAACACAACTAATTACCACGCCATCATCAAGGTTTGCAATGAAATATCAACATACTGAACAAACGTAGATAACCATAACACTGTACAGGGAATGCAATACCAACAGACTTCATGATATTCTTTGAAAGGTGTTCTGTCCCTAAGAGAATGAAATTTACTAAAGATTTGTTATAGCAGTTTCGAAATTGTGCATTCAAGAAATATTCAGCACTGAAAGTTTCTGTTTACACAAAAGATGCTCTCTCACAAATTCATTATTACTGGTATTTTTTATTCGAGCTTTGAAACATCTGGAAACCATCTCCTGCAGCTACACATGAAAACAGAGTATTTTGCAGAACCCACATGTGATAATGTTTCTAAGGTGTACTGTGAGCTAATGTCAGTCCTGAACTTACTGACCAATCACTGCCACCTTGTGTCCTCCCTAGCTGGGTTCAAATCCCAGGACAACTTTGCTCAGTATTTCGTCCATGCTCTAAGCAAAGTGCATTTCTGAGCCGGGTAAGTATGCACACCTCCAAGTGTGTAAATTAGTATGTAGGCCAACATTGTGCAACATGATCCATTACCACAAGCTGCCATCAAACTCTGTTAACTCTCAAGGCACTGTACTGACAAAAAACTCTCAGAAGCCTAAATTCTTTCCACTGTGATGTACCATAAATTGTGTATTTTAATTAAATACATCACATCACAATTACCTTTAGATTGTGAGCCTTTTGGATATGGGGAACCATTTATTGATTTATATTCCTATGTAAACCACTTTGTGAATCATATTTTGTGGAAAAGCAATATTTAAATGTGCTTATTATGTTTTACTGTTTTATTGATTGGTTGAAATGTTGTAAACCACATTGAGTGCCCTTACTGGGAAATGGTGGGGTACAAATTCATTAATAAGCAAATAGCACTTAGCATTTGTATAGTGATTTTGGAACATGCAAAGCACTTGACATATTTTCTTGCAATGCTTATAACAACCTAGTAACATTTACATTATTTATATATTTATAAACATTTAGTAATATGTATGTTAATATGTGTGCTGTGGTCCATGGGGTTGCAAAGAGTTGGACACGACTTAGCAACTGAACAACAACATGTTATTGTAATAATAATAATCCTCATATTGAGACTGGGGAATTAAAGCTGAGAGAGAATAGCCTACCTAATGCCACCTAATGAACACATGTCCAAAGCAATGTCTGAAACACAAGTCCTAATTAACAACTTCAGCCTATAATGATAAACACCAGTTATCATGAAAAAGGCCACAACATTTTTTGCATCACATTCCAGCATGAAATTATAGCATTATGCTCAACCATTGGGTGGTGACAGAGGTAGGGTGGGCGGATAGGGTCCTCGGAGGGGAGTGGGAATGACAGAGGGGTCTCCAGTTTCATATTTCATTAATATGTTGAGATCATGGCCTGAAAAAGGTTGAAGACCACTGCTCTAGTCCCTACGCAAGGGCCTGTTTGACTTTCCCTCATGTCAGAGAAGGCAGGAAGCGCTGCAAGTCTCTAAGATCTCTTCCTTTCTCTACTGATGCTACAGTAAGGGAATGCTACAAGACAGGCTTACCCTGCTTCTTGCCTTTTCTGAAGCTTTGCAGGTGAAGCACCCTGTCTGTTCTCATATGCCCTCTTATCTGCACATGTCAGAAGGAGAAGAGAGAAAGAACTGGCTCTTGTTTCTTTTCCAACAGAGCTTCTGCAGAAGCAGAATGAATCTGTTCATGCTTCTTCTGTCAAGTCAGCACAAAAGCTTGGCTGAGAAAAAGGGACTTTAGAACGCTATGTTTTGATCTAATCATAGGAAGTAGACAAGGAAGAATATTCCAGCACTTAGTCTTTGCAACTGAAATGTGTTTAAACTCAATTTTTGATAGCAGAGCCTCTTCGTGAGTTCATGTTTGCTGTACCTGCATGAGAAATAACTAGCCCAAACAGAGGAATTGGAGAAGAATCATTTAATTTATATAATAGCCTCTCTGTTAAAAAAAAAATGAGATATATAATAGTCTCTCTTTTAAAAAACTGTGAAGTGACATAAAATTATCAGTAACTTATTTAATGCTGACTGGTGTTAAATATTAATGTCAAACAAGTTTACACATGCAAAATGAACACACTAAGAACCTCTAATACAGTGGTATTCAAACTTTTTAAACGGGGACCCATTTTTTAGAATGGCACTCATGTTGGGACCCAGCAGAAGTGATGTCATTAACCTGAAAGTGATGTCATAGCCAGAAGTGACGACATCAAGTAGGAACTGCTGTCATTGTAACGTAATAAAATGACACTTCTGAAATGTAAATTGGCATTCTTGGACTAAAGCAGTTGTAACCATGAAATATCCCTGACAGAAAGCAAAATTAGGACAAAATAAAAAGCACTGAACAATTTTTTTTTAAACCCTTCAATTGAAAATTTAAGCTGTTAACACTCACAAAAGGAATATAACAAGAGTAAGGTCTGCAGTTTCCAAGATGGCTGCTCCCAGCTTTCCACGACCCACCTGACATCAGGTCGCGACCCACCAAGTGGGTCCCGACCCACAGTTTGAATAACACTGCTCTAACAGAAAAGTAAAGTCACAGTATTGTATCAAGATATAGTCAAGATTTTGAGGGGATAGTTTTTTTCACTAACACTTACTATTCCTTTATAAGATTGAAAAAAACCTATCAAAACCAATTTACAGTATGGTCTCACTCTCCATAAGAAAAGATGAGGCCATGACATTACATGCAGCTGAGGAACTGCTATATTATCTTCATGGATCCATTAGGGCTCTTTTATTTCTCAAGTCACCTATATTTTACTATAAACCCTATTTATTGGTGTCCACCTAGCCATTTGAATTGTGGTTCATTTGCAATTCTCGGGTGAATGGGCAATTCCTTCTTCATCTATATACTTGACAAATACAATATTGGCATTGTATTAATTATTGGCAAGCCTTATTGTATTAATTATTGGCAAGCCTTATTGTATTATTGGCAAGCCTTAATTTTATTTCTCCCTAGGAAGGGGGAAGTACAGTATTTTCAACCCAGTTTCCTTAAAACAATCCAGAATTCTGAACAGATTGTTGCAATGACTCAGGATATCCTCTTTGTATGTATTAATCAGTATTTTTAAGCATGCTACATAGCAGATTTCCTAAAAATATATAATTGCAGGAAAAACATTTTTTAATTCTGAAATATCAAGAAGGAAAAGAAAACCTCTCAAATTTAGGTTTGACCAAGAAAAAGACCACTAAATAAAGATAAATTTTTAATCAAAATTAACTTCACTCGAAGTTAAATTTTCTGAATGAACAGGTTTCAAGCAACACAGCTAAATGTTTGTTTGTTTTTAATCACATTATCTCTTAAAGTCTGTTCTCTAGCTCATTCCTCTGAACTGACCGCTTTCCCTACCAGTTAGTGGTATTTGGAAATAAGGTCTCTAAGGAGTTATGACTCGTCAAAAATAATCTCTGGGAAAAGACTAATTACATAATCCCTTTATTAGTTCCTTCATTACTTTGCTCTTTTAGAGTCAAATATTTTCTACAATTCTCTGAACAGTACCATTCCCAGGATATCATGTTCCCCCTCTTGTTGAAAAAAATGTACTACTATATAGAAGACATCTAGGTGGAATGATGGCCAACATTTGCACATATTTCTTCCATTTTTCAAACCTTTTCAAAATGAATGCTCTCCATACATTTGTAAGTTTCAGAGTTTCCTTTAAAAGAAAAGGATACACATACACACCCCCAACTGGCATAAGTAGTATTTCTATCTTCAGAATGGTCTCAGAAATATCTTTGATACTTCCAGTTCTGAAAATAAAGAAGGCCTGGGCCTAGTCAGTCCCTGAGCAGTCTATGCAGAACTCTACTATAAGCTCCTTGGAGAAAGGCTACAATACCACTGTAACAAATAAAGCCTCCAAGAAGCAGACACAGTGATGTTCTGCTAAAAGTATCGCCAGGAACATACTGTGATTAACTTATTACCTTTTGTCCTGTAGAGAATAGACAGACAATAAAAGGCCCAAAATCTTACTTTAGCCGTTCTAGCCTCTCTCTTGTCTGGCTCCAGTTCACACAGAATCAAGACCTAGACTAAGATCAGGAAATGAACTGATCCTTTCGCTGTTCCTGCAATAATGCTTTGATCACATGATTTTTTGGCCTGAAGTAGAGCACCTACTTTTTACTTGCTGGGTTTTGTTTCCCAAGGTGATGGTGGCTCTTCTCAACTTGCTGGGCAACTTGGCTCATCTCTGTTATAAGAACTAGAGACAAACTGCTCAGATTCAAGAAGTGCTCATCAAACTAATCTAACTTGGCTTTCTCCTCACAGGCCAAAAGCGTTCACTTTAGTGTTTACAATTCCTTAAAAGATGTACTTTGAAAATGCAGCTCAGCTGGCCTTAGCTTAGGGTTAAGGACAATTCTGAAGGTTCAAAATAGATTGTCAAAGTAAGCTAACTGAAGGCCGACCCAATGGCGGGAGGAAGATCAGGAAGTTAATGCACAGGGAACTAGGATCAGCAACTGCACTTCCATAAGTGCAGCATATGATGCTCAGGTCCACTTCCCACTCCAGCGTGACTAAAGTGACATTTGACAGGAATAAAGAAACCCTCTTGCAAGAGCTTCTACAGGGGAATGGCATGTTCACCAGCCTACCCAAGGAGAATGCTTCTTCCCCCCCCCCCGTTGCAGAGAGAGCAAAAGAGGAGAACCATCTGTGCTTTTTCACAGCCCCCAAATTGCGTCCAGCCACTTCACCTTCTAACGCAACCATTTCAAAGCACAGCCGAGTGCGCTTTCCACAAGACTCCCTCCCCTCCCTCAAACACACCCGAAACACGCTGTATCAAAGGTTTCCTCTCCACACTCGCAAGGCTTGGCATGCAGCTGTGCGAGGTGGCACTGCGTAGAGAGGAAAGGGGTGGGGGATAAAATGGGTGCAAACAAACAACCTCTCTTTTCTTTGCTCTTCCTGGGGATCTGAAAGTTTTTCTTCAGCGGCAGGTCTTCAGGGGTTCTGGGCAGAGCGGCCCCCAGCCCATCCTTAAGCTGCGGCGGCGGCGGCGGCGGCTGGACGTGGGCCATGAGGCCGCTATTCTTGCGGTGGCCATTGCCCAGAGATCCTCCGTCTTCCATAGCCCCTAGCAGGATCTTCTCATCGCTCCTGCTCCTCTCACGGCGGCAGCCATTTTGTGTGGAATCCTCAGCTTCAGCTCTCTTCTCTGCACCAGAGAGGCCGCTGCTGTTTCCCGGACGATGAGGCTGCTCTGGCTCTTTCACACCACCGCTCATATTAGCAGCATCCGCCATTGAGCCGAATACCACAGTAAAGGAAAAAAAACCTATACTACCGTGCTTCAAAGCTCTATGCTTCAGCGAGCCGTCCCATCCCCTGCGGCCATGCACGGCACTATTGGGGTTGCTTTCCCCCCTCCCCCCCAGCTACATATCACCAGCGCCTCCTCTTCCCTCCCCACTTTCACTGTAACATGGCGGCAGAGCAGTCGAGAGAGGGAGGAGTCTGTGCCCCTCCCCATGTCCAATCAGTGTGCCGCGCTACTTATAAAAGCGGGAAGGCAAGGCTGTTCGCCTCCCTCGAAAATAGTTGGCAGGATTACTTTGCACCGGAGGTGGTTTTCGAGGAATGGCTGTCCTAGCGATGTGAGGTCCTTTTTTATTTTTTGAACTATGAATGGGGCCTGTTGTAGGGTTGAGCTGCATTGCGATATTGAGCTCTCCAGCTATATTGCTATAAGATAATAGCCCAAAGGATTGCTAGTCTCCAGTCTGGGGAGAGAAAAGGTGTCCTCTGTTTGGTGGGTGTTTAGGTTTTTTAATAATTCAGTTTTTAATGCTTATTTGACAAAGCGACCTTTTTTTAACTACCCCCCAAGGAAGAAACTGAGATACGGCAATCTTACTGGCAGAGGCATATCTAAGGTATTGCGTGGTGGGGGCAAGAACAATGGGTGCCGATTACCATGGGGGTGCCAATTGCCATCAGCGCCCCCAGCTCAGCACCCAAGAAGACGTGAGGGAAACCATGACCCCCCCACTCGCCAAAGCGGGGAGGCACACAAATTCTCCAAGCTGCTGCAGGGGCAAAATTGCCCGAGGAGGAGGCAGCGAGGTAAGCCGTGCCCCCCCCCCGCTCGCCAAGCCGGGGAGGAGCAGTTTCTCTTGGCCGCCACTCGTACAAAACTGCCCGAATGGCAGCCGAGGCAAGCCACAAACCGAGTGGCGGTCAAAGCAAGCCATGTGCCACTGCTGGCCAGGGAAGTATGCAGCTTCTCTTGGCTGCCGCTGGGGCAAAATTTGCCAAGGGGCGGCTGAGGGAAACTGCACATTCCCCCACTCACTGAGCCAGGGAGGAGCGAGGCTTCTTCCAGCCGCCGCTCAGACAAAACTGCCCGAGGGGTGGCCAAGGGAAGCCACACGCCCCCCACTCGCCAAGCCACAGTGTGGCTTCTCCCGGCCACTGCTGGGGCAAAATTGTCTGAGGGGCAGCTGACGGAAGCCGTGCGCCCCACTCGCCGAGCTGGGGAGGAGCACGACTTCTCCCGGCCGCTGCTTGGACAAAACTGCCGAGTGGCAGCCGAGGCAAGCCGCAAGCCGAGTGCCGGCTGAGGCAAAACTGCCTGAGGGGTGGCCGAAGAAAGCCGCATGCCCCCCCCATTCGCTGAGCCAGAGTGTGGCTTCTCCCGGCCACTGCTGGGACAAAACTGCCCAAGGGGCAGCCGCATGCCCCCCCCCCCGCTCGCCGAGCTGGAGCGTGGTTTCTCCCGGCCACCGCTGGGGCAAAATTGTCCGAGGGGCAACCGAAGGCAGCTGTTCCCCCTGCTCAGTGAGCCAGGGAGGCGCACAGATTCTCTTGGCTGCTGCTGGGGCAAAATTGTCAGAGGGTGGTGGCGCCAGTTGCGGATCTAGGGGGGCAAGGGGGGCACGAGCCCTGGGCGCAATCTTGGGAAAGGGCGCCATAACCATGGCACGCCCCGCCCCCAAAATGGCACCTGGAGCCCGCCCCACCCCCACCCAGGCCCTGCGCCGCATTCTCCTTGCTCTGGCTGGCCTTAAAGAGCCAGCTGGAGCGAGGAGAACGCGCTGCCGCCCGGTGCCCCCTCCCTCTTCTCAAGGGGGGGCGGGGCGCTGGGAGGTGCCGCGTTCTGTTCGCTCCCGCCAGCCCTTTAAGGCCAATGGGAGCGAACAGAATGTGGCGCCCCGGCTGCGTTCTTTCTGTTCGCTCCTGCCGGTGGCGCAGCGAGTTAATCCGGTGTTGCTGGGCTTTCAACCACAAGGTTGGGAGTTCAAGACTACACAACGGAGTGAGCTCCCGTTGCTTGTCCCAGCTCCTGCCAACCTAGCAGTTCGAAAGCATCTAAAATGCAAGTAGATAAATAGGGACCACTTTGGAAGGGAACGGCGTTCCGTGCGCTACAGTGTAGAGTCATGCCGGCCACATGACCACGGAAGCTTGTCCTCGGACAAAACGCCGGCTCTACAGGCTTTGAAACGGAGATGAGCACTGCCCCCTACAATTGGTCACGACTAGACCATTCGGTCGTGGGGAAACCTTTACCTTTTACAACCTAGAGAAGCTGCACCCCACCCTGCTCGCCGAGCTGGGGAGGAGCGAGGTTTCTCCTATCCGCCGCTTGGACAAAACTGCCTGAGGGGTGGCTGAGGGAAGCTACACACACCCCGCTCACCAAGCCAGAGTGTGGCTTCTCCCAGCCGTTGCTGGAGCAAAATTGTCCAAGGGGCAGCTGAGGGAAGGCGTGCACCCCCACTCGCCGAGCTGGGGAGGAGTGTGGCTTCTCCTGGCCACTGCTTGGACAAAACTGCCTGAGTGGCAGCCAAGGCAGACTGAGTGGCGGCCACGGCAAACTGTGCATTCCCCTGGTTCACTGTGCCGGGGAGGCATGCAGCTTCTCCCAGCCGCCGCTCAGACAAAGTGGGGGCGGGGGGCAGCTTTCCCTGCTGTGGCTTAGCCAGTTGGCTGCATCATGGCAGAGAGAAGCCACACCCCTCAACATCATGACATCACAATGTTGTGACATCATGATGTTGCATGTCATGGGCATGGTTTCACCCTGGTATGCCCATGCTTATTGGTCTAACTCGGGTTGGCTCTTAACAACCTAGTGTGACGCATCTCTTCGTTATACAACAAAGACTTTTTTCATCTTCACATCTTTTTTCCCATTTTTGCTCTTTCTGACCCGCAGGAGGAAAAGATTGGTGTTTGCATGGGGTGGGTGCTGCTTTCTTCAAGAGTGGAGTGGTGCTGGAAATGGGACAAAAGCCCCATGTTTTGACAAGGTTCTTCCTTAGGGAAAATGTAGAAACTTGATTTTGCTGCTTCCTTGATAGGAAAATCTTAAAAAATTATAGTGTGCCCTGTTTTTCCCACAGGTCCCATGTACATTTTCACCACAGGTGCAGAGTCGTCTGGCTGGCCAAAAACAAATAGAAGCTGATGACATGAGCAGTAGGAAGTACATACATTTATTTAACTGTCACTTTTTTCTGGAGGTCCCGCCCCCTCTATTCTCCCCTTAGAAGAAGCCCTAAACTAGCCCCCAACCCAGACCAGGGAGTTAGGGTTTCTGGTGTCCTGGAAAGGAGCCATGTGACCCCTCAAACAACTTGCCCCAACACCCTGGACCAATAGGATAGGTTTTTTTTTAACCCCTGGGACAAACTGGGGATCCTGGGAAAAGGAGCTGCCCTGGGAGGTGCCCTCCGGACAGGGGATTCGGGGTGTGTGACCCCTCAAACAACTCCCCCTGATCCCCTGAACCAATAGGA
>JAJKFI010036254.1:0-32457 GCA_029204185.1 Lerista edwardsae
TGTGACTTCTCAAATAACTCCCCCAGATCCCCTAAACCAATAGGAAAGGGTTTTGTAGCCCTGGGACAAATGGCATGCTGGGAAAGGAAAGTGCCCTGGAGGCGTCCCCAGACAGGTTGACTTGGGGGGTTGTGTGACCCCTCAAACAACTCCCCTAGAGCCCCTGAGCCAATAAGAAAAGGTTTCATACCTCTGGGAAAAACACCATGACAGGGGAGGTGGGGTGCCCCAAGATTTAGGGGAAGTCCCAAGAATGACTGCTTAGGTGTTATGCTCCCCCTCCTTGGTAAGAACATGTGCAGACCAGTAGGAGAGGGTCTCATCTCCACTGACCAATGGTGTGGCATCTACACCTGACTAAAAGGAGCAGGCACCAAGGCATGTCCGCCAAAGGCGTACTTAGGGCTAGGGGTAGGGTGGCAGTCTGTTGCAGCGATGGATTCCCCTCAGAAAAGCCAGACTGACCCCAAACCTTCCAAGAGCCCCACAGATTATGAAAACGAGGGACAGTATGTGACCGATTTGGATACTTTCACCGCCTTTCCTGAGGATGAGCTCCCCCATATGCCTTCACACTCAGAAGCCATCCCACAAGAGCCCTGAGGAAGAAACATCGATGCTGTGAAATTGAGGTCGCTGATGAATTTAGTAACCCAATACCTTTGGAGCTTCTTAACCAGCTTGCATGGAATGAAGAGGCCCTGCGTTTTCCCCCAAACAGTTGTGACTGTGGTGATGTGTTTTTGCACACTGTGGATTTTCCAAAGGCAAAGGCAGCCAACTCTGCGCTGATAACTTTCTGAGCCGGCATACAAGGTTCTGTCAAATTTTGGGGCTTCAGATGACCCCCGTGGAGCATTTCAATTTACGCTGCCATACGGGCACAATGAAATCATTAATCAGAGTAACCTGTGCGCAGTTTTTAAACACTGTCATTGTGGATATTTACATGATTGTTGCATCAGGTGCAAAATCGGGTGCATTGGTGCCCAGGATCAGAAAGCCCACGAATGCCAGGAATGGAACTGTTGTGAGAACAGACACCCCCCCCCAAGGATTCTCTTAGTCTTTGTTAGGCTTTTCCTGGCTGGCCGTGCTCTGCCCCAGCCATGTCTGCAACCACTCTGCCTTTTTTTCCTGGCTTCCACAGCCACGTGCAACCATCACGAACTCTCCTGGCTCACAGCACACTGCTGCAGCCACGTGGAACCACCAAGCTTCTTTCCTGGCTCTCCAGCCAATGCTGAAACCACTAAGCTCTTTTTCCTCCAACAGTGCAAGCCTGAACCATTGAAGACCCTTGTAACGTAGCACAGTAACAGTAGGGGTTTGGCAACAAGAGGTTTGGCAACTCTGGTGGGAAAAACACTTCTTGGCAAGAGCAACTGTTAAGAGCCCCCTTAGCCTGGCTCTGTACCCCATTTGTGGTTAATTTGGCCTTCCAGGGAACACTTGCATTGCATGCTCAATGGTCAGATGCACATAATGCTGGACCTGTACAGGTGTAGGGGTAAGACTAGAATGTAAAGAATTTTGACTCCATTTTGGAAGTTGGGCTGCTGTCCTGCAAAGAGAAACATCACAGAGGTGAGTCTCTTAGCACAGACATTCCAAAGTCCCCCCTCCCTAAGGGTCTTGTAATGCAAATCTGGTCTCTGACAAAAGGTTTATGCAATGACAAGTCCTAAAATTCAATCAAGTCCTTATCTGCCAAGAGTTTTTCCCCATCAAAATAGCTGGCCACTCCTCAGGGTGATTCACAGTGATTCACAATCACAGTGAAGGTACTTACTGCGTTGATAACTGTTATCAAATGTGTCAAGGGCTTGTCTGGTCTAAATGTCTCCTGTCTGCTTTTGTGTGCCAACCTATTGTAATCTAAAATGTACCTATGTCTGCATCTCCTTGACCCTTCCTGGGGTCACAGTAGAGGGGAGGGGGGCAACAGCAGGGAGAAATAACCAATCAGATGGCTCACATCCCAAATGGCCAATTACATTGGGCAAATGTTCTTACTTGCTGTTGTCAATTCTACATTTTGCATATTCAATTGTATAACTGACCAAACCCAGCTGTACAATTTGCACAAGTTCTGTACCTCCTTGGAGGCACAAGTTTTGTAATCTCCTTGGAAGCAGGCTGCATCTTGTGTCCGTTTTGCTACTCTACACGGTTAACTCTTACGGGTAACTTGCTACTCTTACACATGAGTAAAATGTACTTCTCTTTCTGCAACAACAAAGTCCAGCTGGCATCTTTTTTCATTAAGCAATTGGTGAGCTATAGCAGTGATCCCGAGGGGGGATTGCAGGTCTGTGGGGCTTGGGTAGTTGCAGCAAGGACAGGGAGCACACGTCGGGGTAACGAACCTTCAAATTAACAGCCCTTAAATTTAAGGGGACAGACCACGAGGGAAATCAAATTGGGACCTGATTCTCTCCAACTTCAGAACCAAGTAAACATTATTGGGTGTTTCCACATTGTGAGCAAAAGAACCTACCTGCAGGCGATTCTGAGCACAGTTACTAAGATAGGTTACTGTTTAGGGTTCTTGCATGTGACCACCACAACCATTTATTATATTTTAAGCCTGATAGCTAGCATGAATGGCTCTTATGAAGAAATGTTGATTGAGAATGATCGAAGTTACTTCAAATATGAACAACCTGTGGTCTCAAAAAAAAAAATCTCAGAAGCACCTTGTCAGAGGCCACTGCTGTTTGTTTTTGTTCTAAGGGAGGTGGGAGGGTGAATATGTAAATAAATAAATAAATAATTTTGCTTTACAAAATTCGTGTTCACAAAAAGCCAAATCACAGGGAGCACTTGTGTTGTTTCTAATTATTGTTGCATGTACTGCACAAATTAAACAATGGCTGAGTGACAGTAATTGTTTTATTTTCCTTTTGGTGGGGGAGGGATGTTGTAAGGGGGCTTATGGGTATGTTAGGAAAGGGTGATGGTTTAAACCAAGGAGCTTATATTGACTGGAGGGAACATGACGTCACATTCTTGAAGCCATGGGTATAAACTGAGATCATTGCCGCGAAGGAGGATTGCTGCCGTGGAGTCACGAATCAAAATCTCCCTGCCCGTGTGTAAAAGTTAATCTCAACGTCTTTAAGCATGCCTGCGTGTTCTGCATACGGGTGCACGAATCGCTGGACGAAAAATGGGATTTAATTTCCACGGAAAGATTCATGTATTCACATTACATCGGTTCAATAAAACGACCGTTAACAGTGAGTGCATTATTTTTTGAAGCTGTGTAATTTATTGTTGTTCCTAGCAGTCTTATTCACCATTTTCTGACACCCACTGTTAATGGTCTAGAAGGTAAAAAAAAAAAAAATTTCCCCCCTCCTTTCCCCCCCCTTCCCATTTACACTTTTTTCCCCGCCTTCCATTTTCTACGGTAATATTTTTGAAATTCTGAACATTAACAGAATTTGTTTTATGGGGGGCGGGTGAGTGTAGAAGTTTAAAAAAATACTCGTAATAGCCTAGAAGTAAAAAAGAATTACTCTCATATTGACAACTACTTGTGTTATACATTGAGAGATTTTAATGTAATTTTCCTACATATTTATCTAATTTTTGCCCACTCTCCCCTTTTTTTCTTTCCTTCCCATTCACACTTTATTCCTGCTTGTGTAGATTTCAAAAAATAAGTCTGTCAAAACAGTGCAATCCGAGTTTAAATAGACAGCAAGTGGCATTTCGTCCGGTGTGTTCAGTAATATAATTACGCGAAATTAAACCTTGGAATTGCATATTAACTCATAATTAGGTTACCACTGATGTTTCTCCACGATCACACGTTGTTATTTTGGTAAGTTTTTACTTCCGGAGTAAACTATTAAGTCCTAAACATCACGCGAAAACCAATCTGAAATGCTTGGAATCAGCATTGTTTTGAGCATAATTACGTCACCGCTAAGCCCGCCCCCTGGCTTCACTTCGTCCCTATCTAACTGCATGGGCAGGGCCACCCTCTGGTTTAAACAACATGCTTTAGGCCTGCACAGTTTAAAAGCTTTTTGCCATTACACAGAGCATTTTTGTTGGTGTTGGTGTTCACTCTGAGGCAGAAGTAAAAGTGCTTGGGTTTTTTTTGGTAAATTAAAATTCACATGTGTTCAACACGGAAAAATTTAAAAAGGCTGAAAAACTTCACCCAGCCCAATGCAGTACGGCCTGATACAAAAAAATCCTCATCAGGAGCACATTGCAGGGGTGACTGGACCGCTGGCCTGTACACAGAGGCCTCTTTGCAGGAGGAGTGGGGAGAGTACCTCTCTGAAATTAGGCATTTTAATTCAACATTGTGTTGTGAACACCCTCTCTTTCCAAGCACGTATACAGACGTGACCAGTGGTGGGATTCAAATAAATTAACAACCGGTTCTATGACATCATAGCCGGAGCCAAAAAAACCTGAAGCCACCTGAGGTAAGCGAGTGGGCGGGGCCCGGCCATTTAACAACCGGTTCTATAGAACCTGGGCGAACCCCCTGAATCCCACCACTGGATGTGACTCCATTTTGAATGTCATCCTGGGAGTTGCAGGCTACTGCCCTGCAAAGAGGTGAGGTCCCACAGGTTACCCTTAGGAGATAAGGGTATATCTCCTTAATTCCAGAACTATTAAGAATTGGTGCCAGGGACATCTGTACATCTCCAATCTGGGTCTCTGACAAAAGAAGTATGCAAGTGCAAGACCTGCTTGAAATTAAATTAAGTTCCTATCTGTTCAGGAGCTAGGCTCACCTAAGACTGCCAAGAAGCCTCCCAATCTGAGTCTGAAGCGACACACACCCTGCTACCCCATTGTCCAGCAGGAACATTTAAAAACATAAGAAGAGCCCTGCTGGATCAGGCCAAAGGCCCATCTAGTCCAGCTTCCTGTATCTCACAGCGGCCCACCAGGTGGGTAAGCAACCAGAAGCCCATTCAATCCAATCAAGTCAGGAAGTTCCTGATGCGTAAATAAAGAAGCAGCTCCAAACACCTTTGTTTTCCTAAGTTTTGTTTCATTTATGCAAATGGGATATATCTATCCCTGTTCTGGAAGCAGAATTTTGGGGAAGAGGAGAAGGGGCAGATCACTTCAGAAACTAGCTGGAGTATCCCTGCTGCCTCTTTGGAGGCTTCTGTCCCAGTCAGGAAACCTCCTCCATCTTGGGTCCTGCCAAGGACTATCTTTTGCTCCATCTTTGTCTTCTGGAACCTGGAATCTTGCAGCCCTGGCTGTGCTGCCTACGAGGACCTCGCATCCCTGACCAGCTGAATAAGCTGGGTAGTATCCAAGTAAGGTGGGAGGACCTGGCTTTGGCCAGGTCATTCTCATTAGCCAATGAGAAAATGCATTTTTTAAAATGTACCTATGAGAGAAAAATAACTTGAATAGCTAATGTCCAGGGTGGAAATGTGTAAATTTTAGGGAGATTATAAAAATGGGTGAAGCTGAGACCATAGAAACTCCACCCCCCTACTGGAAAACGGCTACTTTGAAACAAAAGTTTAAAGCTTAAAGTTTAAGCAAAAGTTTAAAGCAGGACAAAAGTTGCAGGAAAAGGTGAATATATTGCTATAGCAATCAATCATATTGCTATATATTGCTTTCTGTCCTATGGGCTTTCTTTGTACCTGTCTGTTTTCCTGTTAGACTTGCCAGATGTTCTGTATTATACAGGATTTAAAATTTGTGTCCCGTATCAATGTAGAACGGGATGTTAAAAATCATGTTTTCAAATTCTGCTGTTGCTGCTGCCTCGCCATGGCTGGACTGTGCAAGGGTTGGGTGGCAGCAGTTGCAGCTGTTCCCTTCCAAGCTGAGCCCTGTCTCTACCTTCCACCTCCTCCTTGTCCTTCTTACTTCTCCATTGGCTCTTGCAATGCAAGGATCCCCCCTCCCCAGCCTCCCATTTGCATTAGGGGTAGCTGGCAGCAGCACATCAGCCAGAAGAGGCAAGGAAAGTTTGAAGGCACAGGCGTTCTAAGGTGCGCGCGCAATGATGTCATTCAGGGGGAACGGACCAGAACGGGCGTTCCAGATCCTAATGGGCTCCATGGCTGGTTCCGGGTTCCCGACAAGTGCCAATCAAAAGTGAGTTCCTGTTCCTAAATCATTTGAATGACACCACTGTGCGTGCGGGGCAGCCAGTTTGTGCAGCCTCCTGGTGGGCTGCAAAAGAATGCACACTTCTCCAGCTGGCCCTGGCTACAGCTGCATTGAGAGCCTCAACTGAGTGCCTGCATTGAGCCTGCACTGAGTGCCTGAGGTGAGCCGGAGGTTTCCCAGGAGTCGGGTTGCCTGCTCTGTGCCTTCTATCTCCAACTCTGCAATGGAGAGGGAGGCACTTCTGGAGGGGGTGGCAGTGGTGAGCTTCTTAAAGAGGTGGGCACAGTGGCAGTGCTTGCAAGCTGGCTCTTTCCCTTTCCCTATCCTGCAATATCCTTTTGAGTTATGTCTTCTCCCCTGCTACATCTAGCTTGCCTTCTCTGAATATCTCTCAATATCTAGAGTTGGAAAGCTGCCCCTCCCCATGTTTCAATCGGTCTTAATTGTGGTCCCTGCTTCCTCTGCTCTCCCTCTGAAATAAGAGGATAATTTTTACTGCTGTAAAAAAAAAAAAAGGAGCAGAAGCTCTGTGTGTATGTGTGTGTGTGTGTGTGTGTGTGTGTGCGCGCAATCCTAACCTACTGTTAGGCCATCAAAGTTTGGTTGGCACAAGGGACACTGTAACGTGTGTTTGGACGACTCTCAGAGTCAAGAAGGCCAGCACACAGACGTGCACCATCCTCCCTGACTCTGAGTGACCCAAATGTGCTTTATGGTCCTTGTGCCTGCCAAACTCCAGCCTAACTCCAGGTTAGGACTGCATTCTCTGTTGTTGTTGTTGTTGTTGTTGTTGTGTGTGTTATTGTAAGGGACTTACTGAAATAGGTGATTTCAGGTTTTAAAATTGTGTCCCGTATCAAATCCCGTTTTAAAATTAAGATCACTGCTGTTCTCTTGAGAGCCATGTTTCTATTGGCTAGCCTCAAAGTCATTCACCCCCTTCTTGTCTTTCTATTGGCTAGCTTCAAAGTCATTCATCCCTTCTTGTCCTTCTATTGGCTAGTCTCAAATTCATTCACATCCTTCTATTGGCTTGCCTCAAAGTCATTCACCCCCTTCTTGTCCTTCTTACCTTCATTGGCTCTTGCAATACAAGGCCCCACCCCAGCCTCTCCTTCACACTCAGTTTGCAGCATGGCTCAGAGCAGAGCAGCAGCGGACAGGAGAGGCTGTGACAATTGAGGCTGAAAGTAAGGAGCTCTTCTTTCCTTCCCACCCATCCATCCATCCCCACGTTGGTTCTGAGTGTTAATGTGTTTTTTGACTGGGTTTATGTGGAGATCAGATGTTTATATGGAAATCTTTTCCCCCACTATTAAACCATCTGTCTCCTTTGTTGTGTATTCATCCATTCCCCCACTTCCCTCCCTTGGTTCTGAGTGTGAATATATTTTTTGACTGGGTGCTCTGATGTTTATGTGGCTATCTTTCCCCCAACCCACTTCCCTTCCCTCCATTGGTTCTAAGTGTAAAGTGTTTTTGCACTGGGTACTGTGATGTTTATATGGAAGAAAGGTAGTATAAAAATGTGAAAAATAGGAATGAGTATGACTTTGAGGTGACTGCATGCTTGGGGGCAGCAGGAGGGGGTCACGCTGCTGGGTTAGGAGGATGTGCCCCTCCATTTTTTATTTTTTATAAAAGCCCAGGTGTGATGTCACTTCCTGTTGTGACATCAGTTCTGGGGCAACATTTTGCCGTCTTGTTGCCAAAAAAGGGCACAAAATTGTTCTCATTGCAGAGAAAGAATGTAAAAAGGCAAACAACCAAATGAGAGAGTATGAGGATCATCCTTATTACACCTGTACAGGTTGGGCAACCTTCCTGCTCCACTTGGCAAGCAGAGAAGAAGAGCAAGAGCATACAATTTCAAATCATTTTTATATCCCTCTCCCCCCAAGCTGCTGCTTGGTGGAAAATTACTACACAGGGGCTGGGACATGAGAAGCTCTGTGTCAATTGGGCCTTGAGAATATGCTGTGGCCATTCCGATAAAGGAGGAAGCTCTACTGGCTTTAACTGGTTCCCTATCTATTGTGCAGAGCTAGCTATACTGGATGAAGAAGGTTGCAGGTGGGGGCAAGTGAGTTAAAACAATGGGAGCGAAGAGAGAGAAAGTTACATACTTCAGCAACTTTAGGCAAGAAAGCAAAAGACTCAAGATGGCTGCATTTGTCTGTGACCATTGTGTACAGCAGTGTCCCGATACTTTTGTGTCCCTTATTCTCAGTTGGAAAACCTGGTAAGTCCAGTGTGTGTGTGTGTGTGAAACATGCGTTTTAATATTTCGTGTTAAGATGAAACTGCAGTCTGCTTCTTTGGATGAAAAACAGGCAATGTGCATTCTTGTGGTCAACTCTGGTTTTCAGGAAATGTTTGTGGGTTTTGATGATTGAAATGCAAAGTCTTGTTGGTGTTCTGAAGCTAGAGAGGGTATTGGTGGGAGACTGTTTAATTGGAACTTTTGCCTTTTAAAAATTATGCCAAGACTGTCCGTGTGTGTGTGTGTGTGTGTACCATATTTATGTTTTGCTGTGATAAAAGTTTCTGTTAATGCAAGTCATTAGACTATGCCTTTTTGCTGAGTGAGATGGTGTATGCAGGGGAGGGGAATGTTGCACTGTGCATGTTTTAGAATTGTGCTTAGTGAGTTTTCTGTATGTAGATAGCCCACTTTGTTCTTTTTAAAGAATTTTGAACCTCTCTGTGTGGCATATGCATTGTTCTGAAACTTTTTTTATATACTTTTTAAATACTTTTTTTAATGGAATTTGTTTTAGGTATGGTTACTTCCTTGCAATAACACCATTGCCTGAGGAGGGAAGTACACGACCTGCCCCAAATGAGTTTTGGTTGCTGTCACCCTTCACCTGAACTTCGGTCTTGTGGTTGCTTGCTTTCTGGTTGCATGCTACCTGGGGGGGAGGGGGAAGCTAAGCTTTTGTCCCAGGCCCTAACAGCTAGAGGCCTTCTTGGAGATGCTGACAAGATTGTTTAAGCACAAAGCATATTTCTGGTGGCAAGGGGTGTATGTATATCAGCATGGGATTTTTTTTGCATCTGATGCTTTCATTATACAGTTTAAGAAAAGAGTATTGCCAGGAAGCATGGGCTCCGTGTATGATTCTTCTGGACATGTATAGTAAAAATGGAGGGGTTGGTACTTGGGGCGTGTGATGGCTTTTATGCATTTTGCAGAGACCCTATGGAAACAGCTAACCTCAAATATTCTTTTTCTTTTGCAGGGGATTTTTTGAAAAAACAAAACACCAAGATTTAAACATAGGCTCGTGGCAGAGAGTGTCCTTGGCTCCTTAATGGATGGTAAGCATTATCATTTTTTAAAAAAATCTAATGCCGTTAAACTAAAAAAATAAAAAGGTTCACCATCTCTCTATGTATTTTCCAGGCCTGTTTGTAGCTGAATGAAGGAAACGTCATAACCCTCTGTTCCAGGATAAAAAAAAAATAGAATATTTACCACTGAAGAAGACGAAAACTTCTATTTTCCTTCCGCATCACTGTTTTTTATAGTGATTTGGCTTTTTGCTACCATGAATTTTGTAAATCAAAACATTTTATTTATTTACAATATTCACCCTCTCACGTCCCTTAGAACAAAAACTTAAACAGCAGTGGCCTCTGACAAGGTACTTCTGATTTTTGATTTTTTTTTAACACCACAGGCTGTACATATTCGAGGTAATTTCGATCACTCTTAATCAACATTTCTTCAGTCCAGTCCATATTGGAGCAATTTTCCCCTGGGGGAAGGCTGGAGAAACCACACGCCTCCTAGGCTCAGTGAGCAGGGCGGGGGGGGGGGCTTCCTTTGGCTGTGGCTCGGGTGTTTTCTTGGGCATTGTGCTGGGGGGGCTGACAGCAATTGACCCCCCATGGCAATTTACACCATTGCTCTTGCCTTCCCAAGCAGTACCCTAAATACGCCTCTGCCAATAAGATTGCCGTATCTCATTGCTGCCAGTTTCTTCCTTGAGGGGTAATTTTAAAAAGTTTGCTTTGTAAAATAAGCATTTAAAACTGAATTATTAAAAAACAAACACCCACCATACAGAGGACACCTTTTCCCTCCCCAGACTAGAGACTCAGCTATTATAGCATTTTGGCTGGAGAGCTCAATATCACAATACAATAGGTCCCATTAATAGTTTTTTTTTTTTAAAGGACCGCACGTCACTAGGATTGCCATTCCTCGAAAACCACCTCATGTGAAAAGTAATCCTGCCAACTGTTTTCAAGGGAGCCGAACAGCCTTGCCTTCCCACTTTTATAAGTAGCGCAACACACTGATCGGATATTGGGAGGGGTACAGGCTCCTCTCCCTCTCAACTGCCCTGCCACCATGTTACAGTGAAAGTGGGGAGGGAGCTAGTAGATGCTGGTGATATGTAGCTGGGGGGAAGGGGGAAAGCAACCCCAATAATGCCGTGCATGGCCGCAGGGGATGGGACGGCTCGCTGAAGCATAGAGCTTTGAAGCACGGTAGTATAGGTTTTTTTTCCTTTACTGTGGTATTCGGCTTAATGGCGGATGCTGCTAATATGAGCGGTGGTGTGAAAGAGCCAGAGCAGCCTCATCGTCCGGGAAACAGCAGCGGCCTCTCTGGTGCAGAGAAGAGAGCTGAAGCTGAGGATTCCACACAAAATGGCTGCCGCCATGAGAGAAGTAGGAGCAATTAGAAGATCCTGCTAGGGGCTTTGGAAGACGGAGGATCTCTGGGGAATGGCCACCGCAAGAACAGCAGCCTCATGGCCCATGACCACTCAGAACAGCACCAGCTTAAGGATGGACTGGGGGCCGCTCTACCCACAACCCCTGAAGACCTGCCTCTGAAGAAAAATTTTCAGATCCCCAGGAAGAGCAAAGAAAAGAGAGGTTGTTTGTTTGCATCCATGTTAGTCCTCACCCTTTCCTCTCTACGCTGCGCCGCTTCGCACAGCTGCATTCTAAGCCTGCTAGTGTGGAGAGGAAACCGTGATACAGCTGGTTTAGATAGGTGTGTGGTGTCCACATGGGCGGTGTTTGGGGAAGAGGAGGGAATCTTGTGGAAAGCACACCCGGCCGTGCTTTGAAATGGTTGTGTTAAAAGGTGAAGCAGCTGGATCCTATTTGGGGACTCTGAAAAAGCCTTAAACACCCCCACATGTTCAATGTCTGAGCCCACTCGCTGGGAAGATGGGTCTCTGTGGAGCACAAAGATGGTTCACCTCTTTTGCTCTCTGCAACAGGGGAAAAAGCATCCTTCTTGGGGCTCTGGGGGAGTTGTTTGAGGGGTCACAGGACCCCCAAATCATCCTGTCCAGGGCACCCCCAGAGCGCTCCCCTTCCCCGGCACGCCATTTGTCCCAGGTCTACAAAACCTTTTCCTATTGGTTTAGGGGATTCGGGGAGTTGTTTGAGGGGTCACATGAACCCCAAATCCCTATGTTTTGGGGGCACTCCCCAGGGCACCCCATTCGTCCCAGAGTTACAAAACCTTTTTCTATTGGTTCAGGGGATCAGGGGGAGTTGTTTGAGGGGTCACAACACCCCAAATTCCCTGTCCAGACGGCACCTCCTTTTCCCAGGAGCCCCAGTTTGTCCCAGAGGTAAAAAAATGTCTCCTACTGGTCCGGGGTGTTGGGAAGAGTTGCTTGAGGGGTCACATGTCTCCTTTCCAGGACACTGGAAACCCTAACTCCCTGGTCTGGGCTGGGGGCTAGGGTTAGAGTTAGGGCTTCTTCTAAGGGAAGGGTAGAGGGGGTAGGACTTCAGGAAATAAATTTTTAAATAAATTTTATTTGACAATCCTTAACATTACATACATATATCACATATTGAAACATATCGTAGCATATTCTGTTACAATCATCTTTACCCAGCTATTTATCCATTTTACAAATTTACAATGATTTTTCCAATCTCCATCTAAAAAATTACAGACCAACGGTCTAGATTATTTATAACATTTTCCTTCTCATTTAACTCCTTCCCATATAACATAGGCTTCCAGATTTTCAAAAAATAATCATGCTTTATTTCTCCTATATATATTCTAGTCTTACTATTTAATTTTTCCATCAATACTGTTTGCCAAATCCTATTCAAAAATCTCTGTATTGTAAAATCTTGGGCATTTCTCCAATTTTTTGCAATCTCAGATTTTGCTAATCCAATGAGATTAGCAATTAACTCTTCATTAGTCAACGTTTCATTTTCCCTGGTAAATACTGAAAACAATAATAATATTTCATTTCCAATTACTTTTTGATTAGTCATTGTTTCTATCCATTTAATTATTTCTTGCCAATATTTTTCTATTTTAGGGCAGGAAATCCACATATGTTCTAATGTCCCCCCTTTTTACACAATTCCTTCAGCATATCTCTGAGATGTCTCTGTTAATTTTATGTAATTTTGTTGGGTACCAATGCCATCTATGAATTACCTTTAATACCATTTCTTTTGTCCTGGCTGATATTGTTTTATAGGGATATTTGGTCCATATTTCCTTCCATATTTCTTCTAATATATGAATATTCAAATTTGTTCCCCATACTATTTTATATATTTCCATATTCTTTCTCAATAATATATATATATTAATGAGGTTAATCCTTTTCTGTTATTTTTATTTTTTTCTATACAATATTGTTCAAAATCCGTTAATGGTCTCAGAGGACCTGATTTTTTATATAATTGCATCACAAAATTCCGTACTTGTTTTATCTGTAACCAATTAGTTCTTATATAAATTGTTTTCACTTCTAATTGTTCAATTGTGAGTGGTTTTCCAGATTCAAATAAATCCTTAATTCTGTAAATTCCACTTTGCCTCCAATGTTTAAATTGTATGTATTTCTCCTGAGATTTAAATTTCGGATGATCTAACATAGGACATAAAGGGGATATAGGAGGAACAAAAGTTTCCATATATTTATGCCATATTCTTAATGTTTCAAAAGTAAAAGCGTTCTGTATTTGTTCTCTTTTATTATATATATAATTATTAACTATGCCAATTTCCCCATCATCCTCCATCTCAAGCCATTCAGGACTTTCTTCTTTCTGTTAAATGTAGCAATTTGATTTATTTGAAATGCTTCATAATATGTTTCCAATTGTGGTATTCCTAATCCTCCTTTTGCACTTCAACCATATTTAACATCTTTATAAACCTTATTTTCTTCCCTGTTCCTGCAATAAACTTCTCTAGATTCTTTTGCCATATTTTAATTTTTTTAATATCTGGTTGTAAAGGTATATTTTGAAATAAAAACTTTGGTAAAAAAAAATGCTTTAATGTGGTGGTGCAGCGAGTTAATCCGCTGTTGCTGGGCTTTCAACCCCAAGGTTGGGAGTTTGAGACTGCGTGACGGAGTGAGCTCCCGTTGCTTGTCCCAGCTCCTGCCAACCTAGCAGTTCAAAAGCACCTAAAAAATGCAAGTAGATAAATAGAGATCACTTCGGTGGGAAGGTAACGACGTTCCGTGCGCTGCGGCGTAGAGTCATGCTGGCCACATGATCGGACAAAAACGCCGACTCTACAGGCTTTGAAACGGAGATGAGCACCGCCCCCTACAGTCGGTCACAACTAGACCATTCAGTCATGGGGAAACCTTTACCTTACCTAACATAGATAAATTCAGTTTCATCTAATCCTTAATCTTCTCCTTTATAAATTGAAATAGTTTTTTTATAATTTCTAAATATTAATTGATTCACATTTTTTGTTACCCATACTCCCAAATATTTAAAACTTGAACAACACAGCTCAAAATAAAACAATTTTTAATTTTTCTTTTCTACTATAGACATATTTAAATATAACAACTTAGATTTTTCATAATTGATTTTTAGTCCTGTATAATAACAATAATTTTCCAATATTTGTTTCAGTGAACTTATGCTTTTTAATGGATCTTCCAAAAACAAGCATGTCATTGGCTTAAAGATTTATTTTATGATGCCTCTTTTTAAACATTTAATATTTTCACTTTCCCTTACCTTTACTGCAAGGGGCTCGACTGTTAACACAAATGGGACTTCAGGAAATAAGTGACTAAAGGTATATACGTTCTACTATTGACATGATGTTCGAAACAACATTTAGCATATTGGGAATAGAAAAACCAATTTTTCAAACAAATACTTCAGAATGTAATCTTGTTGGTGACAGCACCACGTTGTAGAACTTGCTGCCTAAGGAGATCTATTACTGTGTAAATGGCCTTGTGAATTGTTTATATAAATAATGGACTTTTGCTATTTTCAAATGGCAGTGTTTTCATTTGCATCTGGCTTTTGGATTGTAATTTTATTCAATTAATGAAATCTTAATCTGTTTTCTGGCAGCTACCTACATATTTTTGCCTATTCAAAGGTGTGAAAGAATTAATGAAAGACAGAGTAAGAGTGAAATCCTAACCAATTTTTCCGGAACTGGAGTTAAAGGCAATGCAGTTCCAAGGTAAGGAAACAAACTTTCCTTTACCTTTAGGAATGCTCTGTGACTAATACTCCACTACAGACTAGGCCCCATTGGCACATCTGTGTCAGTGCTGGAAAGGTGGTTAGGATTGTGCCCTAATGGTTGTGGGACGTGTTTGTGAAGAGGAGGTGATAAGGCAAATTGGCAGTCAGAGATTAATTGGGCAAAAAATAACTTTTGTTGTTGTTGTGCAAGTATAGGAACCCGGACAGAAAGTGGCTGCCTTGGGAACACCTATTAACTAGAGTAGTATAAAGTCCTTAAATCCAAGGGCTTCTTGTTGGATAATGAGCTGTAGTGCAGTCTTACGGTCTAGGGAATTGGTAGCCCCATGCCCAGTTGCGGACCCAGCCCAGGGTCAGAGAGGGAGGAGCGTCAACCCCTCCGTCGGCTCCCCACTCCCAGCATCGCTCCGCCTTGCCAACAGGCTCCATTTTGGAGCAGTTCAGAGGCAAGGAAGCGGGGGCTGAACTGAGGGCCTCGTCACTGCCCTCTTCCTGCTCAACCAGCACAGGGCCCAGGGCATTTACCCCCCTTCAAAATGATAGAACAACTTCTAAATGAAGTTGACAAAAGAAGGTAAAACAACTTCAAGGATTGAAAGATTGTAAGGCTGAAATAATATAAAAGAGGGGATTTGCAAAGGCATAATGGCAAAATAAGTATAGGTAGTCCCATAATTCTGTAGCATACCTGAGGGGGACAGGGGACACATGTCCCCCCACAGCATCATGTCCGTGGGGTGGTGCTGCCATCCATTGCTCCCACGCAACCCATCATAGTTCTTGCAGCTTAAACATGGCTTCTGGCTTAAACGTGGTAGCTTCCGAGTTGCTTCTGTATCCTTGCCTATCATGTATACCCCTGAGGGATTTGCAGCCCCCTCCCCTTGAGAAATCCCCTGCTTTTTTCAACGCATAGGAAGTGGGTGGCTGCTCAGCATGGCACATAACCACTCCAAATGACTGCAAGGGTGGGGGAAGAACCTGCCCTTCTTTCAGCCACTTGGAGCAGTTGCACTTCACTGTGAGTGGCTATCTGCTTCTTTTGCTTAAAAAAAGTAGGTGGCTGCTCAGGACATTGTGCAACCACTTCACGCATACTGGAAGTAGAAAAATTTGTGTCTAAAAATTGACCCTGAAAATGATTAATTTATACATGGGTCAATACGGTAAATAAAGCTTCTAACAGTAGTGGTTGGGGGCGCTGAACTGTGAGGAGGGGCTGTCATGAGGGCTGCTGCTATGGAAGTGCTGTACTGTACTATACCTTCATCTCTTGCTTTGAGAATAGCTTCATTTCTATGCTGCCTCAGAAGAAGGTAATTTTACCTTCTTTTGTTTCGTTTGTTGTTGGCTTTATGTTGCTGCCTCAGAACAATTTTAAACAATTTTTAACTGGTAAATCATTTTCAAAGAATTTCTTCCCCCACTGTAAGCTTTACCCTAGACTTATTTATGGATCATAGCAAAGTATGATTTTTGGCTTAAAACCTTCCCTCAACTTACTTACGAGATAGACTTATGCACTTGTATATACAGTAATTACTTAATTTGCTTTGACTTTTGTCATATGGGGTGCTAAAAAATTTCCTGCTTGATGATGTCCCTTTCAGCCATGACATCACTTCTAGTGGGTCCCGATAGATTTTCATTATAAAATGGATCCCAGGTCTAAAAGGTTTGAGAACTGCTTTAGTTGAAATGTAGCTGAGTTGAAATGCACGATGTAAACAAAATTGTGAACAGCTTTGGTTAAAAACAGCATATAAAAGAGACAATTCACTCTCTGGTGAATCTGCCTGTGGCAACTCTGCTTTTTGGTTGCATAATGAACAAAATGGACCTTTGATCTGCTTAGCTGGGGGCTGCATTTGTATTAATTGCACATTACAACTTGCATTTGATACCCTTAAGTCAGAGACTACTTATAGTGAAAAATAAAACTATGGCAATGGAATTTTTGGCAAGCAGATTAAAATGCAAACAACGAATAAAACACCTGATGTGGCCTAACTGAAAATAGTCCTGTTCTTGTCTTGTTCCTAGACGGACAATGCAACAGGTTTGGTGGATGTGCCCCTTTCACAAAACAGCACCTGTTCTTCAGCATTTGACTAGGCCAACAAACATAGACATTCCTCCACACAACCTTATAAAACTTAGGAGCAATCTCCTGAGGGAATTGTTTATGACCACTTGAGCATTCCTATGTGTTACATGACCTGGTCAGGTAAGCTGGGGCGTCCAGGTGGCTGGCATGTTCCAACCCCACCAGGAGGGCTTGCTAGACTCTCTTGTTCCTGAGAAAGCCAGACAGGAAGGCAGCAAATTCACAAGTGGCTGGATCTGACATGTGGCTCTTGGGTAATGAAGCTGCAATCAAAAGGCTTTTTGCAGCAAGGTTGTGATGAAACAACTATGTTTAGGGTTCCCAGATATAAACTGGGACAGAGTGCCAAAACCTTTACCCATTGTACAGAAGCAGGAATTGGGCAGATGCAGCTCATCATGGGTGTCAAAAGCTACACTTGCCAAGATTCCCTGTTCTAAACAATGGTTAAAGATATAGTCACTCTCACCCTGTTTGTATCTGGTAACCCTAACTATGTTTCATGTACCTATTTTTGTTTCTTGCTTTACCAACTTCGTTAAAGTGCCTTTCCGAAGGTCTGGCCTATTACCCTCAAGGATGTCCCAGCTGGGGGGAAGTGGGAGCAACTGCTAACTGAGAACCCCTGCTAACTGGGCAAGAGGCACTTTTTCAAGTGGTGTCCTCTTATATTTAGCAGGGGGAGAGCAATTGTCCCTCTTCACCCCAGCACAGTGTCTTTCTCGTGGCTGTTGCTGGTGGTGTTCTCCATTCCTTTAGATTGTGAGCCCTTTTGGGACAGGGAGCCATTTAACTTTAATGTTATTATTTGCCTGTAAACTGCTTTGTGAACTTTATGTTGAAAAGCGGTATATAAATACTATTGATTGATTGATTTTCTTCTGCCCAGGAGAGATCAGAAACATAAAGGACATACAATCAGGATTGATTCTATGGATATCAATTTATTCCTCCAAATCAGAGAAATAATCCTTTGAAATAATGACTGAACTAGTTTTCATTGCGTTACTGTATATACTCTTCTAGAAGTCAAAAAATTATGCCTTAAAATTGACCCTAAAACATGTGTTGACTTGTACACGGGTCAATGTGGTAAATGAAGCTTCTAAGAACAGCTGCTTGGGGAAGTGGGGGGGGATTAGACTGAGAAAGAGGAGGCAAGGGGAGGAATGGACCACTGTTATTTACCAGTAATTGTTCTGAGGCAGCAACATACAGCAAACGGAACAAATTTTTTAACTTCTCCAAGTAGGAAGAGGGGTAAAAGTGTTTATGGGAATTGTAGTATTTGAGGGCTGCTGCATTGGCAGTGCTGTGTTGTACAGTACATACTCTTTTCTCATAACTTGTCTTTATAGTTGCATTTGCATTGTTGCTATTGAGCACATTTTTTTCTGAAGTGGCTCCCTGACATTTGCTACATAAATGCATCCTAACTATTTAGTTTTTAATACAGTTAATGAATAGAACATCATGAAAGAACTGATTATAGAAGTTGAGCTCTTTCTTTTTTCCAGTTGGCTTACTCTTACTAAAAATAGTCCCAGTAGGTGGCAGCAATAGTCTAACTTCACCATATTATTTTTTTATTTTGCTTATGAAGTATTATCAGAGGCAGGAACTGAAAGAACTATTGGGCTTTAACACTGGACTTGCACTGCCCAACAGAACCTTTTACAGTACTTTGATCGGCTGTTCTCTCAAATTGCTTTTGAAGCTATACCCTACAGGGGAAGAGGGTAGGTAACATCTAGTAATACATTTCTATGTTGTGATAAAGCATGGGCACTACCATTTTTTATTGTTGTAATAGTAGAAACTCATTAACATTTTTGTAGGGGGGGAACCTTTCTTTAGGATCAAAATCAGTTCATCATGGGATGTGGGAGGCCAATCTTCCAGGAAAAAAGTTATAATCCCATTTGAGCCCTTGGTGGCTCTGATTGTAGCCTATGTGATTGGTATTCAGAATAACTCATATAAATCTTTCAGGTTTCCAGTGTCAATATTATAGGTTAAAGCAGTAGTTCTCAAATATTTTAGAACTGGAACCCACTGTTTATAATTACACTCAGGGCACAACAGAAGTGATGTGATGTCATGACCAGAAGTGACTTCACCAAGCAGGGCTGTCCTTGTGAAAACAGGCTTTGCAACCCACTGGAAGGTCCCAACTCACAGTTTCTGCATATGAACATCTACGGCACACCATATATATCCTTATAGACTGCTACATCTATGGAATCTGAATGATTACGTTCATACGTTACTGCCTTCAGAATGTCAGGACTTTGTTAAACAGATTGCTACTTACCTTCTACTAATTATCCAGCGCTGTCAAACAGTACGTACTTTCCCCCCAAATTCTGTACTATTTAAAAAGTAAGAGGAAACAGTCCTGTTATTACTTTGTCTTTGTAGTACATTGGATGTCTATTCTGTTCGTATGACATGGTCTGTGTATGCCAATATCCATAACATTTCATGCTGTGAGTTTTGAATGGGAGATGGGCAATTGTCCTATTTTCAGATTCTTGTAATAAGCTTCAAAAAATCTAATTGCTAATTGCCAAATTCTGGTGATCCATTGGCTTTGGATCTAAAGGTTTGTATTCCTGTGAACAATGGGACCCAAATGCTAAAATATCTTAGTTAGCCTTCAATTCAGAATTGCTGTACAGGTCTATTACCCCTTATTAGAACATCCAAAATTTAGGCATTCTGTCCATTTTTTTGGTTTTTTTTTAAAGAAAAACTGTCTATAATGTGAATACTAGAAGGTGTTATGCTCATTCCCACGTACAGTGCAGGTACAGGCTGTAAGTTCTATTCTCTACTTCAGCCATTTTCAGCCAGTGTGTTGCAGTGCATTTGTAGGCCGTGACAGTCTGCAGGTGTGCAGGAGGACCATTTGTTAACAGGGCCACTCAGTGGTGTCAGCCTACCGGTTCGCTGCAGCGGGCGTGCTTTCGCCATAACGCAACGGGACGCAGTGAGCACGCTGCCGATCACCGTGGAAACCCGCCCAGCGACCGCAAAAACTCCGCCCAGCGAACCGGTAGGCTGACACCACTGGGGCCACTGGTAGATGCAAGCCTCTTGCCAGCAGTGCAGAGTGGCTTGTCAAGTGTCAAAAAAAACTTGATAATTTTTGCACCTTGTCAGTATGCCACAGAGAGGAGCAGTGACTCTTTGGGCTGGTGAGACATCATTTCTCCAACCTGAGCTGAAGCAAGGAGCAGCAGCAATAAAGCTTGTCAAAGACATTCGGGCTTCACATTTCATCAAAAGCAGCCCAGTATGAACCCGTCGCATCTCCACCATCAAAATAATGAACGCTTGCCCTCCAACCTCAATTTTTGGTGCCCTCTCTAGCCAGGCAATCACCACTAGGCAAAGCTGCCTCTCTCTCACTCAGCTCAATTGCCAGCACAAGCCTAGGCATGTCTACTCAGAAGTAAGTTCCATTATACGCAATGGAGCGTACTCCCAGGTAAGTGTGGATAGTATTGCAGCCTGTGTGATTTGCCTTGTGTTGTGTGAAACGGACACTTCAGCAGTTCAAAACCTGAGCATACATTTCATCAAAAGCAGCCCAGTATGAACCCACTGCATCGCCGCCACCGTCAAAATTGTGTTCAATGGAACTTACTCTCAGGGAAGTGTGCATAGGATTACAGCTTGCATCTCCACCATATTAAAAACTATTCCATGCATTTATTTATGGGTTTTGCTACTGAGACGTAACACATAGCGGAGAGGTCCAGAGATTCCTCTGGTGGAAGTCAGGGAATTAAGAGATACTATTTTTATTTCTCTATTTTTCTTTTAAAAACCCCTTAATTTTTTTAAAAATAGAAAAGGTCTAGCACTAAGATAAGGATAGAAAAAATGGTCTGGGCAATTAAGAAAACAGGATTGGGAAGAGAAAACATTAAGATGCCACCTGTAGGAAAAATGTAGGGAGGGAATGAAGGAGAAGACATTGCAGAAAGGGTTTCAGGGAAATCTTGGCTTAAGGGTGGGGAAACAAAACTGGGGGAGCTTATTAGCTGCATCTGGGCCAGAAAGGGGAACCTGGAAATAATCACAGGCAGCAGCAAAGGCATAATTTTAAAGGTGTTTTTTTTTTTTTTAAAGAACACATGAGGCTTTTAACTGATACCAAAATCAAAAGATCTGGAAGGGGTAAGGAACATTTTTGAAAGGGGTCGCTGAGGGGCAGAGCTGCCTCCCTTGTACTCACATGTGCCAGAACTGAGAGCTCCTGCAGTCTGGATCCACTGACTGCAGCAACAAAACAAAAACCTTCCGCCCCACCCCAAGCCAAGGCACAGGTGCAGAGTCTTTTCTCTGTGGAGATGCAGCTACCCAGAACCAATCAGAATTGTTGCTCCCAATAGTTTGCCCAGTGGTAATTTTCCTAGCAGTTTAGATTCCTTACCAGTTGCCAGTTAAGCAAGTAACCTGGGTGCAAGTAAAAAGAATGCAATTTGGTAGCCCCTCCCCTCTTCAGTCTGCATGAAGGGAGGCAGCTATGCCTGCCTGCTGCTTCTCTTCCTGCATTTTTGTTGTTGTCTCAAAAAACCAAAAAAAGACCAGCAAGGTCAGGCAAGGCTCTTTAAAAAAACACTGGAGGATTAGGTGAGGTTCTGTCTCACCTGCCTCCAATGACTGTATGTCCCTGGTGTGCCATGAGATTAAAAAAGGTTGAAAATGGCTGCTCTACTTTGTGATGTGTACCTATACAGGCATTGTTGAAAACGTCAATGAGGCCAGCAGACGTCCATATAGATAACAGTGAAAAAAGCAAAATGTTTCTCATTTGTATGCTATTATTCCAAAATGCAGACTAATGCAGAATCCAGGCACCTTCTTGTCTCAACCTGTAGTATTTCAGAACATAATGTGGTATGTCCTGCTATGTTGTAAAATGTCTAGTTCTTGAAGATGCACAATCCAGTCTTGTCTAAATTAGGGTTATTCTTAACTAGGTTTTTATAGGGACATGCAGCATATGTTTGGTAACATTTGCTTTCCCATTATGTTCAGTAAGATTTAGACCCATGTTTCACAAACTGTGGGTCAGAACCCAGATGGGTCATGAGCCAACTTAAGGTGGGCCCCCATTCATTTCAATGTGTTTTTTTCTCTCAATATATTAGACGATGCTGCCATGTTATGTGACTGCATTATTATTATTATTATTATTATTATTATTATTATTATTATTATTTTATTGGCCAAGTATATAAACTATACCTGGAATTTGATACGGCCACCGGCTACATACATACAATACTACACATACATAGTAAACAAAGAATACACAGAACAAATAAGGGCATATTCAGAATAAACCATTGCCTCAAACTCCTAGTCGCATCAACATAATTACAAATTCAGCAATTTGTAATTGGATAGATTTTGGATAGATTTTACAAAACTGTACTTTTAACACTACTATGTATATGCTTTTAATAATGATAGTCAATGGGGCTTACTCTTGGGTAAGTTTGGATAGGATTGCAGCCTTTGGGATGTTTGGGGAATTTTTTTTTAAACAGATGAACAACTGCTTGGGAGGGTTAGGAGTGTGGTAATTTTAAATACAACTTTAAAATTATTGTAAACCTATTTTAAACTTTTAACTTATTACTTAGGTTTGATTTTGTTGTATGTGAGGATGTTAAAAAAATTTTCCTGCTTGAGGCTGTCACTTCCAGCCATGATATTACTTAATGATATCACTTCTGGTAGATTCCGACAGATTGTCATTCTAAAATGTGGGTCCTGGTGTTGAGATTCACTGACAGACTGTAATTCTTTCTTATACCTCTACCCATGACTTAAAAATAGTCTCTACAATCTGTCACTGAGATATAATAATGCTCGTGTGCATCCTGTAATCAGCTTGCACAAATACCTTGCCACCAGCAAATTCTGTGGCTGGAAAGTTGAAGCCTTTATCGTGTGTCTTCATGGAGCAATATTGCTCATATGAAGAGCAAATATACCATTACCCCGGTGAGCTCCATCTGCTGCCTAACCCCCATTAGGATGCATTGTAGGCCTACTGGCCTGCCTGCTTCTGCACAGGTTAGGATTGGATTGCCCATATTATATATTAAAGCCAAACCTTTATTCAGGCTTTCATTTTTGTTTGTATTTAAACTATTGTACACAATATATAAAATATTTGTTTTATGTATAGAAGTGTATTTAAAGTGTATTTAAAAAAAAAAAAATTCCTAGAATAAAGCTTGTTTTTATCTTAGCTGTTCCAAAATGGCAGGGATCACAATTCAGCGTCACTTACTTGGTTTTTATGTACATAGTGTTTGCACTTCGGTATCTCAAAAGGGTTTTCTTCTAATTGAAGAAATTAGAATTTCTTCTAATTGAAGAAATTCAGTAAAATTTCTGATAATGTTGATATGTCTCCCAGCAATCTTGATTCCAGCTTGTGATTCATCCAGCCAAGCCTTTCTCATGATGTAAATTTGCATATAAGTTAAATAAGCATCTCCTTTATTTGCATTAAAATTGGGAGATGGGGGTTTAAGTGTGTATTTTATTTGAAAAACTTTGAGAACAGTGTAAGGCTTCTATGCAGACAACTTATACATAATTTTAAATGAAAAAAATTACATAGTTTCGCCAACATTTTGGCAAATCTTTCTCATGTCAGTAGTTTGCATCTTGTACTTTCTGGGTTTTATTTTGTTAATTCTTCCACAGTCTCTTGTTTGGCCCAACTTGATTAGCTGATACAGAACTTCCAAAATGAAGTGATTAAAATAAATTACAAGTCTGGGAAAGAACAATTGTCATGTTTAGACCCTATACATACAAAAAAAAGAGTTCTACAGAGTAAAATTAGCCACAATACTTTTAAAGTAAAATCTGTGTTTATAGTGATTATTTCAACACAATGGTTTTTCTAACATACAGCAAAACATATGTACAAAATGGTCATTTATTTATCACTATTACCACCCAGTTTTTCTGTAAACATGTATAATATATGAAGTATGCGTTTTGGCAATATTATTGCTTATATTGAAGATGCGGTCTAAATTGAAAATAGTGGTGTTTGAGATCCTTTCAGTGCACTAGATTGTAAGCTTGATGCTTGTTCTTAATAAAATAGGAAGCTGCCTTATATTGAATCAGGCCCATTTAGTTCAGTATTATCTACATGTCTGGCTCTGCATGGTTTTGGATAGGAATTTTCTAGTTCTACCTTGGAAATACTGGATTGGATCTTGGACTCTCTGCATGCAAAGAGGCTGCTATACCACTGAGCTACAGTCCTTCCCCTCTTAAAAGTGGGACAATTTTGCATTTCAGTATTCAGTTTCATAAGCATTGAAATTTTTTTTCCCCAAGTCTATTAAGTTTTTTTCACATTTCTCTGTTAAGGGTAGAAGTCTGATTAAAGATTGACTAATGACTAACAAAATTAAAATCTGAGAATTAGAAGCTTTAAGTGGTTGGGTTGCCAGAGTTGCAGTCCTAGCTGAAGCTGGATAATTGTTACAAGAAGTCAATGAGGGGACATAGGTGCTTCCTAAACAAGGCAACATTCTGGAGCTCCAGTCGAAATAGTTTCAGTAAGTATTCTTCCATGTGTCTAGAGGATGTACTGTGTAGAGGATGTACTGGCCTTAGATTGCAATGCCGGTCCTGAGGATTATGCTGTGAAAGCCCTCCACATGCAAACAACAATGCAATTTTCATATACAACTATTTTTCATTTTACAGATGTCTTGAGCAGGCAGTGGATGCTAGGGGGACAATTGATGCTACAGTGTGGGTGCTCGGGGCTGAGAATAATGAGAGACGGAATGGTTTTTTTTGTAGACACCCTATAACAGTTGTCCTAATTAAATGACATTAGTGCTGGTGAGGTTTGAAAAAGGGGGGAAAAATAAGTGATACGTTAGACCATCATTTTACATATAAAATATTGGCTGTGGCCACAGTAAGGGCTGCATTGGGGTCCCCAAACCTCCAGTGCCAAGACCCTATCACTCAGTCTTCCTTTTATGGTAGACCAAACAGATTCAACCTAGAAAATATATACACTTTGTACATAACCCTTCAGTACTTTCACAATAGGAAAATAATTGCAGCTGCATGCCACCTTCTGTGCGTTCATGTCCTCTTGCTCTCTTTGTAATACTCATTGAGACCAACCCCTTCCTTGTCACTTCAACCAGTAGGGAGAAGCTGTGTGGTGACAGGCAAGGTGGAGAAAAGGTAGGGGGTGCACATACATGTGGGCTCAGCCAACCATTCAGAATGTGTTGGGCTGGGTGTGACCCAAATATTATAGTCTACAGTTCCCAGGCTACATAAAACAAAACATAATTTATACAAATTCACTGAGATATTGCAGTTTTACTTTTTCTGATCTTTAGCTGCTGCTGTTTTATTACAATTAGGATAATAAATGAGTTATCTGCTTATTAAAAAAAGTTTCAGATTTTCATCTGAGAATGTAGCACTAAGCATGATTTATTTTCAATTGATTGTTTAGTTTCATCTCTGTGTTGCAATTGTTGCTCTTCACTTGTTAAAGTATAGATCTTTCTTTTCTCCACAAGGATATAAACGTATTAATATACTGTCTTAATTTATCCTAAGCAGCCACAGGACTGGTTCACAACTGCATCTACGTCACTTAATTTCTGATTGCCAACTCAACTAAAAGTATACACTGAATCCATTGAAAAGCGTTGCATGTGAGGTGATAAAGTTCCATCTGTACTGGATCACTGTCATGGATCAATTGCACAACGGTATAATGTAATCAAGTAATGAGGTCTTTTTGCTTTTCAAGCTTTGTGAAACCTGTTTTGTGTATCATTTACAACTGCTTTCTGGTTTTGATAATTTTGTTCATCTGCCATCTTAGAGGTCAAATAGGGCACTTTATAAACAGACACTTCTGCACTATGCATAGAGACAGTAGTTTAAAGATCATACTCACTAACAAGATTTTTGAAATAACTGCTCAAGTACCACTCTAAGCCTCTGACAAATGTATATAACATCACAGGATTATAGTTGTCATACATTCCAAATTACACACAAATAACAGATATCAAGTTGTCATTGTCACAAAATTAAAAAGTGCTCCTTGATCCATATGAGGAGTGCAAATACTGTACGGGTAAGACACAACTTTTGGTCAGACTTTGCTTTCTAACTCTTTGTCAGTCTTCCAAGAGTTCGTCTGCTCCATGTGATCACAGTCAATGCTGATTTCACTGGTGTCCATACTACAGTCTGACCCGCTATCTGACTGGTCCATTTGATCAAACTTTGATTCTTGCCTGGGTACTCCGCTCCTATGTGATGATAGGAACGGTTCTTCAGAATGTAGTATTTCACTCTTGCCTGATGCAGATAAGATGGTTTCTTTGGCTTGACGGATACAATTGAGCCACTGCTGCTTGTTGAAGGTGTCATTTGCTTGTAAGGAGTGGGATTGGCTTTGAGATCCATTTTTGAAACTGACTCGAAAGAAGTTTTTAACTGTGAAAAAAAACATCCTTGTTAATATACTGTGATTAACTTGTGGGAAAGAACTTAGGTTTTCTGTTAACTTTACACTCTTAAGCCCTTTGCTTGCATCTCCTTGCAAACTACTAGAAATGTATTTTATTGTCATATTTTTATACTGCCTTTCCTCTGAGAAGGATTTCAACAGTTGGACGTTCCATTAAGTATCTTAGAGAACTAGGCCTCTAAAATAAAGCTGCAACCATTAATGTTTTTAACTACACATTACACCATATTCTCTCAAGCAACGGCCCACTAAGGCAAATGCAGATCACATAGCCATGTACTGTACTATCCTGACAAGTACTGGGAGCTTGCACAGAGTCATTGTTTGCAGTCCAAAGCAAGCAGCAGCAAAAGCAAGAAAATATTTGTGCAGCTTCTGCTGGGTGACCTAAAACAACAACAACTTGTGGCTGCATTTGGATTGATGAGTAGTAGGTTTTGCAGGCATGCATTAGTTTTTTATACTAAGCGTAACAATTCTATTTTTTAAAAAGAACAATGAATGATATGATATGATTTAATTTGATATGATATGAACGATTTGAACAAATGATACGAAAGCTTCTGCTACCAAGCAAGATTTAAGTCTTGCAGCAGAAGTTGTGTTGGGCACTGGGGGAAAACCCCTCCGATTTCAGCTTCATTTGTTAAAACAGCTATTTGAAGAGAAAGTCACTTTTTCTCCAAGCCATTAAACAGTAGCTTTTTAAGTAAAAAATATGTGATAGCACTGAAAATAATGCATTCTTACTTCTCTCATTGTTGCTAAATGCACCACGTATGGATCCACCCAATCGCACCTCCCCGTCTTGTAAGTCTTCCAGCATCAGATCCCTCACAGGGATGGGTTGCCGATATAGCTGGTAGCAGAGTTGTTCATTATTTGTAACTGTGCGAGTAATTACCAGCACTTCTTGGAAAAGAAAGACGTGTAGTTTCTGAGAGTAAAGCAAGAACAAAGTATAAATTCCCAATTTTGTGGATAGATTGCAGAGTGGTTTTTTTTTTTTTAAAAGGCATTAAAGTAGTTTAGCAACTCATGATGGGGAATAGATGTGGCAGCTGCCAGGTTGCGCCAGGCTATAGTGTAATGTCATAACTAGGGTCTCCTGTTATGAATTGGCACCCAGCATTCACAGTGGTAGGGTGGCCTTAATTGTGTGTGGTAAACTAGGCCGAGCCAACCTAAAGTCTGTAAGCCAGACATTTTTCTTCCTGTTTCCTCCAAAGACTCCCCTTACTTGATGATATATGCAAAGCCTGAGTAAGACCCACTGTTCTTCCCCATGTGCTGTGACTCATCTAGATATGCATATGGAAGGAGTGACATGCTGGCAGAAAGAGACCCAGGAGAGACTTCATCACATGTGTACACACACACACACACACCAAAACAAGCCCATAGAAAGGCTAATTTCCCTCACAGCCACATATGTTGAGGAAGTGGCAGTTTAATAGGGAAGCCTCTTCCCCAGCCAAAATTAAGCTTCCAAGATGGTGGTGCCCAGCTTTTTAAGATGGCTGCCCCAAGCTCTTTGTAATCCCCTGAAAATTGGTCCTGACCCCCAGGTTGGAAACCACTGCTCTATGGAAACCAAGTTCATGCCTCCTCTTTTTCCTCTCTGTTCGTACCACTTTTAGACAGATATTTGGAGTGACGTGCTCACACTAATTCTCAGTGGGATTGTGTATTATTGCTCATTTATTTTGCTCTATTTGCATTGTTTTTGCTTTTGTTTCATTACTATTTTGCCTCTTCCCGTTGAGGATTTGTACACCTTGTACCAAAGTGTGCAAGGGATAGCATTTGACAAATTTCTGTGGAGTGAGTTCCATTTGATGTGGCACAACCAAAGAGAAGGCTGCTAGAGGTATATATGCAGTCACAATTGTAATCTCATACAGATGTGGAACAGGATCCCCAAGAGGAACGTGTGGTGACAACCATAAGGTGACAGTCTTGGGGCAGTGTGATAAGGACACATCAAAATCAGCAAAGTAGATAATGGACAGTATTTTTCTTGGCTGTTCACAAACAGAGCTGCTGTAACTTTAAATCTTCATTCGTCTGTTCTTGGCAAATAATATCAAAGGATGTACTACTCTAAGGGCGCAATCCTAACCAACCTTCCAGCACTAACATAGCAGGGCTTGTGCTTCATCCTGCAGTGTTGGGGGGGGGGCATTCACAGAGGCCTCCTCAGTGTAAAGGAATGTTTGTTCCTTTTCCTCAGAACTGCTTTGGCCTTACCCCGGGTGCTGGAAAGTTGGCTAGGATTGTGCTCAAAGTTACTGAAGCAAGAAAACAGAACAATATTGAAAAAATCAAACCAATATTTGGTTTTTAAAAATATCCTTACCACTCCTCTGTTGTTCTTTAGTTCACCATGACAACATACAACACGTGAATTCTCTATCAAGGAATCCTTTTGGCCTTCATCAAGATATATTAGCCTCTCTTTGTAAAACTGGCATTCAGATTCACCTGTCTTTTTGTTGATTTCTGCCACAATGCCTTGGACAATATTAATCTATGAAAGAGACAATTAAACATGTCAGAATTTGGCAACACAATTTTGCTAACTCTTCTAATGTTTACTATTAAAAGGCAGAACGGAATGAAATGCCGCAATATTATTCCAAAGACTGACAATTCTATGAACGGAAGATGTTCTGTATAGGTGTTGCACGCTTCAGTTTCGGCTTTTCATTTTTAAGCATTCTTCTTTCTGAACCACTTCTCTTCTTTAAGTACAAAGGCCATTCATCAGTGTCTCCCCAACACACTGCAGTGACTTCAGCCTTATGCTGTTTCAGTGGAAACAATTATTCACAGATACTGGGAGCACCCTATAAAAAGTGAACAAGAATGCTAAAAATAGCATTTTCAGGGCTGCAGGCAGCCTTCTGAGTTGCTTGCAGCCTCTTCCTGGTTGCTTCAAGGTTCCTCCTTTCCCTCACATGTCACCCCAGAATTCTCTCCCTGGCTGTGATGCATTACGGAGCGATATTAGGGGGAAAAGAGGAACCTTGGAGTGATCAGGTCGAGTTTCGGAAGGTATATTACCCACAGATAATGGGGCATGCCTGTACTGCTTTTCAATAAAAAAAAACTCTGAAACAATTTATGTGGCAAGTTGTAATCTAAAGAAACAAGTGAAAACACCAGCAACAATTGCTGGGAGAGACATTATGCTAATGTCTTTAACCGGATTGGCCATAAACACAAGTGCCTATGGAGGTGCTTATATTTAAGCAGGATATGATGGTTGAGCACCTGGTACTGCTCAAAGCTAAGCAGGAGAATCTGTGGTCTTGTTTTTGATGGGAGATGGAATGACAGTCTGTGATAAGCTGCAGTACCTGTTGTGGCAGAATGGAGTAGCTGTGCAGCTGATTAGCCAGTGTGGGCACACCTGGGGACCAATGGGCACCCCACCGTGAGAAGACTAACCAGCAAAAGAATGGAGTACGACCTTGAGGACTTGTCCAGATTTGACTTACGATTGCCTTCTGAAGCTTGATGGCACGCAGACAGAGGAGAGAACAACAACTGAAAGCTACCTTTGAGACTGAGAATTCGGTGAATCAGAAAATACTGTATATTTGTAAAAACCCCATTGAAAAATGGTGGTTTAGACTAGCCTGCCCATGTAAGCTGCCTTGGGCATTTGCTTCAGCATGGGAAAGGTGGGGTATATATTCTTCAGATAAATAAAATATTGTGTTCATACTATTATTTTTATAAAGTAGAAAAGCTAGGCTTAATTATCAATATAAAACTATTTTGCTAAAGATCAGCTGACATTTCCTCAAAAGTAACTTGGGAAATATCAAGTTTGATTATAACCAATGGCAGTATTTCTGTTACACTGCTCTTCACATATACCAGCCATTTTCAACCACTATGCTGTGGCACATTCATACGCCACAAATGTTCCCCAGGTGTGCCGTGGCAATTTGGGAGAAAGTCATTTAATAGTAGGGCCATTGGGGGATGTGAGCCCCCCACTGGCTGCACATTGTGCCTTGTCCGTTGTCAAAAAGCTGATGGTGTGCCTTGGCAGTGTGCCGTGAGATGAAAAAAGTTGAAAACTGACTAAGACATTGCTTCTCAAGGCCTCAGTGCAATTATTGTGGGAGAAGTCTTTCTTCAATGTATAGCTGGCCCTCATTAGCTATGGGGGTTGTGTTCCCAGAATCCCTGCAGATAAGGAAAACAGCAGGTGTTCATATCCCATTTTCAGCCCCCTCCCCTTGAACCTGACCGCAGCTGTCTGGAGGGCTTTCTGTGGCCTGCAGAGACCGCATGCAGGCACGAGTTTGCAGGGTGGAGTAACCTGTGAACCATGAAATTTGTGGATACCAAACCCATGGATAACACTGCCCCCCCCCGTAGTTTTCTTAACCATATAAGCAAGTTAAAAACATATAAGCAAGTTAAAAATGTAGACATTCGGTGTGAAAATTTGTTCTATGCAAGCATCCTGAATTGGCTGGAGCAACATTTTAAAAGTTATTATAAGATGTATTGATACTAAACACATACAGCTTCTTCAAGGTGCTGTTGGTCTGGATGGTCATTTGGTGTGTGCCTCAGAATTTCTCTGAGCAGCAAAGGGTACTTCACCAGGCGGCTTCTTGGAATGTCAAGGAAGTTCCACAGGTCCAGTTTACGGCTAAAAGGAGATTCTCGGCAACGCTGTAGAAAATCTTGTACCCGATGATCTTGCTTCTTGAGGTCCAACAAAGCTTTAGCAGCTACTTGGTTACTGCAATAGCTATCATAGGAGTTCAGGCAGGGCAACTAAGAAAAAAATGTTTAGAAATAATTAGGGGTGGGGTTTGTTTGTTTTTTGGTTAAAAACCACTTTTTGGCAGTTAAAAAATATCTGAATTAAAAACACAAAACACTGCATTTTTGTGTTTAAGATATTTTCCAGAAATTAAAATAGACTTCTTTTGCAATTAGAAATAATACTGTTGCTGCATCTGCTGATACTGTCTCACCTGTATCATCTACCTAGTACACTTTTAAAGCATTTAAAATTAATCAAAATGAGAACTTGATAATGTAGAATAAAAATGCATAACACTGTGATTTGCTATTTTAATCAAGGAATTTTGAAAAAAAAATACCACCAAAAAACACCTCTAGAAATAATTTATAGGGCTTACAACTGGCAATTATTTTTTGGGTGTTCTATCTGGTGTTCACATATTTGTTTTCACTGCAGTATCTTAATCCTCTTAGCAGTGATTCAGAATTTTTTTCAGTATAACTTCTCCTTCATAATAAATACTTGCTACTGAAATTACTTGGCTATAAGTTATGCAACTATATTACAATCTCTAGAAGACTGGATTTATTGTTTACTACTATGTCATTTGAAATTTCTATCAGTAACTTCAATATACAGAAGTTCAATATAAGTTGCACTCAAAAAGTAAACTAGGTCTTTTTTCTGACCTGACTTATGTCATAAAGTCTGCCCTCTAATCCTTGCTCGCCTGCAGAATTGGAACTATTGGTTTTAAATCAAATAGCACATGGATAACTTGTGAACGTACATTTGTAGAGTTCTTCAATGTCAATAATTTTTCAAATCCTGACATGCCTGCCCATTCTTCACACATTTTAGGAGCTTCAGGGCGCAATCCTAAGCAGTGCCGAACTGGTGAAGCTGAAAGGCCAGCGCCATATCCAACGCTGCTTAGGAGAGGCTGGAGCCTTCTCGCAGCAAGGGAATGTGCACTCCCTTACCGTAGGGGAGGCTCCAGCCTCCCCAATGTGCTCCTTGGAGCTGCGCCTGCTAAATAGCAGGCGTAGATCTGAGGAGACCATGCAGCCCGAATTGGGGCCGTACGGCCTCCAGGACGGGCTTAGGATGCGGCCGTATGGCTGCCTCCCAAGCCCATCCATATCCCGCCCGCATCCCGCCCACAATCTCCCACCCGCTGCCAATCCCACTGCTGCCTCCGCACAGAGCCTCCCTCGTGCGGGCTGGCTTCAGCCGAAGCAAGAGAGGCTCAGCGTGGGCACAACAGGACGGATGCAGTGCCAGTCCCGTTGCTTGAGCATCGATGCAGGGGTGCCAATTGGTGCCCCCACGTCGGCGCTCCACCCCTTGCATCAATGCTATGACGTAGCT
>JAJKFI010036259.1:0-21805 GCA_029204185.1 Lerista edwardsae
TTGATTGATTGATTGATTGATTGATTGATTGATTGATTGATTGATTGATTGATTGATTGATTGATGTCTATGCTTCACTGAAATAGATGGCTAGAAAAAGATAAACATGAACATTTGGAAAGTTAAAAAAAAAAACCCGATAACACTGGAGACACTAAAATCAGAAGGAAGGAGGGATGGAAGATTGACTAGGCATACATATCAAATGATACAATTAACAAAGATATTTCAGGCTATTCTGTCTTCAGGCTCCTTTACACATCTTTAATAGCTCCTGCCTCTAGTCAGTACAAATCAAGCACCTTGCAAATTTTAGCTCCAGTTTGCCTTGCATCAAAAGACGTACAAAACTGAAGAACAAGAAAAAAAATGAAATGCATCATTTTGGATACTGCTGAGATACTGTTCAGAATAAAGAGAACATGGAGAGCAATTGGATCAGAATTCATGGACATGCATAGCCTCATGTCACGTCGCATTCCATGTTTTTCCAGCTTTATGGGGATCCAGCATATAAAAATTCACCATCAATATTGTACAAATTGGTGATGACTTAACGTCACTGCTATGCCTCGGGGCACTTTCCTGCCCCTTGAGTGATCACAGATTCACTACTGAATGACTCAACATTATGATCATGTATAAAGCAAAACCAAATATATTTTGTGCTCTTGAGGCCTTTAGAGGAAAAGTAAATAAAGCCAGGTTCAGAACCTCGTAATCATGGAAATGTGGTCTGAGATGTAGCTGTGAGCCGAGTGGCTGAGCATTGAGACAGGAAATGTCCAGTTCAAATCTGCTCAGCCATAATGTCACTAGGAGCCCAATCGTAAGGACTCCATCACCAGCAGTACAATCATACTGCTGGCTCCAGGTGTCGTAAACATGCTATAAAGTACATTTACAGCACCCAGAGAGTAAGGAATCCTGGCACTGCACCTCAGCACAGATGGTCGGCCGGCCCTGCAGTAGCACCAGCCAGCGGTAAAGGTTGGGGGGCAGGGGGAAGGGCATGTGGAATGCGGGGGGAGATTAGAACTGGGCAGAGGGAGGGGAGGATCAGGCCAGCAAGGGGGTAAGAATGGTGGCAGCCTCTGCTGCCAGATCATAACCCCTCTCATAAGCCAGGAAGCCCAACACAGCCCTCCTCAGCTCTACACCCTTTCATAACCCCAAAGGAGACCCATTGTCTCCTTGTCTGCTGTGCTGAGACCCATTGTCAGTGCAGCAAATGCTCCCTTACCCCAAGGAGACCCGGTGGTAGCCTCGGCACCTGTAGGATCCAGCAGTCACTGTTTAGGCGCTACTGGAGCTGTGGCACTGAGGATCTTAGGATTGGGCTGCTGGTGGTATGGCACTATTTTGGAGCAAAGTGGGGAAAAGAAGAGAAGTGGACCCTATTAAATGGCATTGCACAGAGCACCACTTTATTCTCCTTCTGAGACTCTAGGAATGGACCAGAAGCTGTCAGTTTTACGTTTAATGGCTCTCCTCTCTTTTCTGAGAACCATTTCCATTTTTTAGCTCATCAAAGACTGGGACTGGGCTGGGACCAGGAACTCAATTACTCAGCTAATGTTCTGCTGGAAACCTGAAACTGCTTCCCCAATTCTCCAATGTGGCTCCATAAAGAAGCAGAATACAATTCATAGCCCAAGCCATCTTCTCACTGCCTGCCCACCTTGCACCATCTGAAGATCTCAGGGGACAAGCTGGTCTTTATGGAAGAAGGCAGTCCTTCAGATACCCTGCCCCCAAAACTGCTAAAGCTATAGCACAAGACTAGAGCATGATGAGAACATGCTATACAGGAGTGCTCTTGTATCTGCTGGGATTCTGTTTTGAAACTTCCCCCCCCCCCCGGGTAGCTGAACCATGGATAACGGGGATGCTTTTTTAAAGATAGGGGAACATCAGTGGTTTTGCTGCAACAAGGTATAAAAAAGAGAGATTTGTTTAATGTTCCCCTATCATTTTAATAGGCGTCCCAGGATCCATGGTATCTGGGGAGAACTGAAGCTGTGGATACCAAATCAATGGATACCAGGGCACACCTGTATTATATAGACGAGCACAATCTTGTATGCTCGTTGCTACAAACTGCAGAGGCTACTATAATTGCAATCATCAGAGCAAAGTACTAGGAAATGGACAAAGAAGTCTGTTTTTAAGGTCTTTCAGAATACCAAAATCAAAAGTACAGCTTTATAAAGCTTTACATGCAACAAAGGTGACGTGAGTGAAAGAAGCACACATCACAGTTACAGTATTAGCATGCATATTGTTATGTGATACATTCCCTCAAGGAATACCACTAGAAAAATTAATTCAAATCAGCTTGAACATGAACTCGTATTCGATCACATATTCAGGAGACTGGCTGATCTAAATAAGACAATCATCCCTGGAGGAAAGTTCCAGAAGTTTGTAAGAGTGAACAATAAGCAGTGGGATATTTCAGCTTTTGAAAGAACATGAATACGAAATTTGGAAAGGAATGAATCACAAAAAGAAAAGCAATACCACCTATTGGATACTGTAGATGAAACAGAATGTAGATGAATGCTAAACATCTGTCAGATTTCTATTCACATCTTAGCAAAACTTCCAGATTTTCCATATGGAAAGGTGGAAATTTAGTAACTTCCAGATTTTAGCCGAGTAGCTATGGGAAAGGCCAAGTGCGAAGTTTCCATTTGAAAGGGAAGTACTTCTTGAAGTGAGCACATCCCTCAAAGTAGAATAAGAACATAACATAAGAAGAGCCCTGCTGGATCAGGCCAAAGGACCTTCTAGTACAGCTTCCTGTATCTCACAGCGGCCCACCAGGTGCCCCAGGGAGGCATGAGACAACAAGATGTTTGGATCATGTTGCCACTCCCTTGCACCCAGTACTCTGAAGTAGCCCACCACCAATGTAAGGAGGTTGCACAATCCATCATTGCCTATAGCCCATGATGGACCTTTCCTCCAGAAATCCATCCAATCCCCTCTTAAAGGCATCTAGACCAGATGCCATCACCACCTCTTGTGGCAAAGAGTTCCACAGATTAACTACCCGCTGGGTAAAAAAGTACTTCCTTTTATCTGTTTTAACTCTCCCAACCTTCAGTTTTAGCGGATGCCCCCTGGCTCTGGTATTTTGAGAGAGGGAAAAGAATATCCCTTTATCGACTCTATCCCTTCCATGCATAATTTTGTATGTCTCAATCATGTCCCCCCTCAGGCTCCTTTTTTCTAGGCTGAAGAGCCACAAACACTGCAGTCTTTCTTCATAAGGGAGGTGCCCCAGCCCCGTAATCATTTTCGTCGCTCTCTTCTGCACCTTTTCCAGCTCCACTATGTCCTTTTTGAGGTGCGGCGACCAGAACTGGACACAATATTCCAGGTGCGGCCTTACCATCGATTTGTACAATGGCATAATATTGGCTGTTTTATTCTCAACCCCTTTTTTAATTACCCCAAGCATGGAATCGGCCTTCTTAATTGCTGCCGCACATTGGGTCGATACCTTCATTGAATTGTCCACCAGCACCCCAAGATATCTCTCTCTTGAGCTGTCTATGACAGCTCAGAACCCATAAGCCTATAGTTGAAGTTTTGGTTTTTTGCCCCAATGTGCATCTCTTTACACTTGTCTACGTTGAAACGCATCTGCCATTTTGCTGCCTATTCCCCCAACTTGGAGAGATCCTTCTGGAGCTCTTCACAATGCCTTCTGGTCTTCACCAACCGGAAAAGTTTTGTGTCATCCATAAACCTGGCCAACTTACTCTTTTACCCCTGTCTCCAGGTCATTTATGAACAAGTTGAAAAGCACCGGCCTCAAGACAGATCCCTGGGGTACTCCACATTTCACCTCTCTCCATTGTGAAAATTGCCCATTGACCCCCACTAGGAGATTATATTTCCATTCTCTGATATGTTAGAATCTTTCTGCATCAGGGACTGTGATATTTGTTGCCCAATCTTATTCAGATGCCACATAGATGTTGTACTACCTCCCATTCTACAAGTACCATATCCTGAACCCATCCAGGCTAACTCCAGGTTAGGATTGCTCCTCACCCAGGAATTGCCATGCTGGTGCAGCCCTCCCAGTAATGCTGGTGCAACTATCCCCAGTAATGCTGACAGCATTGATGGAAATGCCAACAAAGCTCATCTGATATCCATGCATCATTGGTGCAAACTTGGTGCATCACTGGTTGACCAAGGAGACAGTAAATACATCCATCCAGCCCCAATGCTGAGCTGCCAGGGCTCACCAAGCAGGGTTAGTGCTGAAGTGGTCCAGGATTATGTGCTGGATAAAGGTGGTGGCGCAGCGGGTTAAACCGCTGCTGCTGGGCTTTCCAACCGGAAGGTTGGGAGTTCAAGACTGCGCGACAGAGTGAGCTCCCGTTGCTTGTCCCAGCTCCTGCCAACCTAGCAGTTCAAAAGCACCTAAATGCAAGTAGATAAATAGGGACCACTTTGGTGGGAAGGTAACAGCATTCTGTGCACTACAGCGTATAGTCATGCTGGCCACATGACCATGGGAGCTTGTCCTCGGAGAAAACGCTGGCTTTACAGGCTTTGAAACGGAGATGAGCACCACCCCCTACAGTCAGTCATGACTAGACCACTTGGTCGTGGGGAAACCTTTACCCTTACCTTTTATTCTGCTCCTGTGCCAGGATTAACAAAGCAAGGGGCAGGAGCAGAATAGGCCCAGGTAGACCCATGTGGCTTTGCAAACTTACTAGGCAGGCATGAACCAACTGGTGCAGCCAGACCTGATTGGCCCCTCTTACAGGCTATCTGTTGAATAATTTGCAATGGCACAATAACTCTGTTGGGAGGAGATGGTGGGCAATTCCAAGGGGAAATGCTCCTCTATTGTCATGAGCATCTGGTCTATGCTGCCATTAATGATAAAAAAAATAGAAAAATCAGTTTCTAGCTAGACTCAAAAAGCATATATTTTGAGATTCTCCCCCTTCCTTGCAGATAAATTTGGCAACATTTCCTGTAAATAGGCCAAGCATTTTATTCTTCTTCAATGTACATGTAGCACGACACTTCCCAGACTCGGCATTGGTGGTATAGCATTCCAAAATCACTTTAACTGTGAAGAGATGCTTGGACTGTGAGCTGTCAGCAAGCGCCCCTGGAATTCTCAAGTGAAACTGCAGTTATTTGCCCCCTCGGCTTGTTCACGGCTGCAGGTTTGAATGCAGCCATTTGTCTTCAGAGGAAGAACAAGCAGATGGAGGGTAGTGCCAAGAATAGTTCCAGTGAAGTAGAAGGAAATTCAAAACTGCTCCAAGCAAAGAAGCCAATGGAGCTGCAGATATGAAAGGCACAGCAATGTTCTGAGTGAGATCACTAAATCATGAGAAATCACTCTGCTGAACAAATGGCTGTTTTGGCATGTGTGAGGGTGGCCTGGAGCCAGGCTGGTGTGTATGTCAATGAGAGGTACAAAGGGCTCCATCATCTCTTGGAAACAGAAGGGTATCTCACATCTCACTGTATAGCTAGTTAAATCATCTGTATGGACACAATGGAGATTCAAGGAAAGTGTAACGCATTTGGCCGAGAAAGAAAATATCCGCGGTCTACTCACTGGCCTACTGAATTGATGTGAAATTCAAACTCTAAAATTACATCAATATGTCAATTTTGTCCACTTGTCCATTTCATTCCACCTTCTCTGAAGTTTTGCAACTACAGCACATTCCAGTTTGAATGATGGTCATTAAACAGAATTTACAGAGTTCCCCCTCTAGGTGTATTCCTTGGTGGAGATCAGGGTTTCCTTAGAAAGTAAGCATAGAAGACTATTACTGAAAGGGATCTTCAAATAATGCGATTTGAACTGTTGCCACTGTAACTCTCCAATAGATGACTGAGGACTGTGTATGAAGAGAGTTGGGCAAATGTCATATCAGTATGGGCAGGGGAAAAGAGGCAGTATAAGGGCATAAAGTAGATGATGATCTGTAGTAGAGAATGGCGTGCTTTCAACAAAAGTGCATAATAGAACTAGAGAAAAAGGGAATCTAATAGCAGAAAAAAGCAGTAAGAAAAGCTTTAAGTCTGTATAAATTACACTGTGAATCAGGAAGATCTATATTTCCAGAGATATTTTCTAAAGCTTTAGGGCCCATTCCTATCTAGCACCCATGCAGAACAGGTCTGATGTAAGGGAGACCTCTGTGACTGGCTCCCCACTGCAGGATACAGCACATGCTCCATTGGCACAGCTGCATCAAAGCTGGAAAGTGGGATAGGATCGGGCCTCTAGCATTTTACATGAGGATGGAAACAGTGTCGGTGATATGCGTTTCATATGAAGAATGTATTTCCCTCACTGGTATAAAATTCAATAGCACTCAGATTAACTTGATGACTCAAAACCTATTTACATCCAAACAGGCTGAAGGAGACACAGTTTTACCTATTTACATCCAAACAGGCTGAAGGACACACAGTTTTGTCCAACCCTATGGAAAACGCAAAAGACTTCCTGGTTTGGTTTGAGCCTGCCAAAGATGGTCTATGATGATGAGGGTGGCGCTTAGGTGGGAGGTGCCATCACCCATGTGCTTCATTTCCAGGCAGACGTGATGCTCTCCTGCCCACTGCCTTTCTTACAGCATGAAGTTGACTAGTTGCTTCAGGCCCAAAGAAGAATTTGTGTGTATTTCTGTCATATTGGCCTGGGCAGTGGGGTTTGTTTCACCTACATTGTAATGTGATGCCAATAGGTCAGTAGGGATGCAGGTATTAGGCCTCAGTTGGAGAAGCAGTGACGGACAGGGATGATGAAGGGTGCAATCCTAATCTGGAGTGAGGCCAGTACAAGGGACACCGTAAAGTATGTTGGGACCACTCTCGAAGTCAGAGAGGCCAGCACACAGATGTGCACCGTTCTCCCTGACTCCAAGAGTGGTCCAAGCATGCTTTATGGTGGCCCTTGTGCTGGCTTGAACAATTCTAGGTTAGGATTGCACTCTGAGTAAGATTGTTGTTGTTCAGTCGCTAAGTCGTGTCCAACTCTTCACGACCCCATGGACCACAGCACGCCAGGCCTCCCTGTCCTCCACTAGCTTCCGGAGTTCGCCCAATTTCATGTTCATTGCTTCGGTGACACTATCTAACCATCTCATCCTCTGCCGCCCCCTTCTCCTTTTGCCTTCCATCTTTCCCAGCATGAGGGTCTTTTCTAAAGAGTCCTCTCTTCTCATGAGGTGGCCAAAGTACTTGAGCTTCAGCTTCAGGATTTGTCCTTCCAGGGAGCAATCAGGCTTGACTTCCTGGAGGATTGACCGATTGGATCTCCTTGAGTAAGATTAGCATCACCCTATTTGTAGCAAGAGTGAAATGAGGGCTCAATTTCAATCCTTTGATTCAATCCATACCTCTATATTCACAGAGGTTTGTAGTCAGTTTTTCTGGGCTGCCTCTGCATGCATATCTGCGTGTCAAAACTTGGGAAGTGAAATGGAGATAAGGCATGCTAGTCCATAGGGGAGTAGGGGAGTGAGACCATCACAGGGGTGTCCAGCTGCTCTCGCACATTCTCCTTCACCTTGTCTACTCAATGTTCAAAACTGAGTAAGAGGAAGCAAAATGAGCCGCAGAGGAGAAAGGGACTATTGTTCAATGCTACAGCTGCAAAAAACATTCACCCACTATCAAAATCAGGGGAGGGGAGGCTCACCAGCCAGCAGCTGCCAATTATGGGCAGCACAATTCAAACCTGGGGTTGAGCTGATTCAGGCCTCCTGCGCTGGCTCTCAAATGATGCAAATACTGTATGTTGTGAGGCAACAGTGATGTTCGGGTGTGTGCGTGTGTGCAAACCAATACGTGTTGCAGGAGCCTAAGCGCCTGTGGAAAGTGGTCCCTCCCCCTCAACTTCAGAACCATTTGTGGCTTGGAGAGCAAAGTCTCCGCGCCTGCTCTCCAAGCCGGGAATGGCTTTTAAAGCGAGGAGAAGGGGCTGCTTTACACAGGAGCTCAGGCTCCTGCAAAATATTCCACCACCACCCCTTAGAAGTGGCACTGCAAAGCAAGCTTGCACTGACTTGAGAGTTGGCTGGGCACGGAGCTCGCCTGGGCCGGATCCAGTCCCTGCATCAGCTGAGGTAGATAGGTTTGTGTCAGGTGGCACAGGGGGTGAGAAAGAGTGGTGAGAGGGCTTTCTGGAGGTGGGGAGGAGCATTTTGTGGGTGGGGGAAGGTAGATCAGTCAAGGGAGGGGGGCAGGATAGATGGAGATAGCACACGCCGTAATCTAACCCCTGCTCTAAGGATCGGCAGTTCTACCCAGGCTGCTCAGATTTGCCCCAGCTAAATAGCTGGCACAGATCCGAGCAGCCCCATTGGGCAGGTGGGGGTGTTACACTGGGTAAAAGGAAAAATATCCCCGTATCCCAAGGTGACCTCCAGCCTGCTCCTAACTTGTGTAGGATACAGTGCAGGTCATTGTGGCCTGGCCGTACCAACACAGGTTAGAATTGTGTCCGGACTAGCTCAATCCTCACTGGGGCAAGGCAGACATCAACCGTGGGTGCTGGGTCCTTGGCAGCTCATTTCTGGTGCCACCTTGTGATTTATTTTGGCCCAGGCACTTTTTGTGCCATGTATACCTGGAAGAACAAACTTAAACTGGAGAGAAAAAGCCGCATGTGCCTTTTGAACTCAGACCACAGAGACAAGGCGGATAGTCTCTTTCGGTTTTGTTTTGCTTTATTTTTAACCATCTATTTTAGGAGCCAGTGCCCCGACTCATCCTTACATGACTTGATTTTAATTAGTCAGCTTATGCAAGCATACCTGGAGGAAAACCATGCGAAACTGCTTAACAAGGAAAGAAGCTTAATGTCACAGATGTCTGACCTTCAAAAACTGGTGATTGGGTATTGTTGGGGGCATTAAAAATCTTCCACCGAACACGAGCCGCTTTCATTAAGAAGCGATAAAACCTCTTTTGTTCAGCATCAGAAGAGCCATTTACCTGGCCATAAACTATCTTGATTAATAGTGTTTTTAAGCAAGAATGCATAAAATTAATCAAAACATTTTCCTTGCTGCATTAGGAATAACTCAAAATCAGAGTGCAGTGTTTGAAAAGTATTAATGGCTTGACGCGGGGCTCCCACCATCAGCTCGCTATGAATGATAGACACAACATGAGGCTTGCTGCTTTTACAAAATGCCTATTGATAGAGAACAGCCTTCCTCTCTTCAGGCTTTCATGATGTAATCCTGAATAGTCAAAATAGAGCCAGTCTGGGCCCCCTGTGTAACACTCCCTGGTACGAAGCAGGAAAGTCAGTCGTGATAAATGAATTATTCTACATGGTAAATGCAACATTGATAGATTCAAGGGCTGATTGGGGAATGTCCCATCTAATTCTCCTTGGTGGGGAGTTCGTCCAGCAAAGGGGTTTTCAAAATCAAAGGAAGAAATAAGAGCCCAAAGTGAAGGTCAAAGGATTGCATTTGAAACCATGGACTATAATTTGACAGTGGTCGTAATCTTTTATTACTAATCAGAGAAGTGAAGGGCAGAGAGGAGTTTAAAACAGTAATCCATTGTTGCATGATTACAATTTATTCATAGGTTGCTTTTCAATGCAGAATGCAACTTTCAATGCTAGCACCATAGAATAAAATGAAAGAAGCACAGGAGGAAAAAGGTCAACAAGCGCAATATGACAGAAATGCTGTCATCACGCACCAGCAATAGTAACACAAAAACCAGATAGTAGCCAATGATATAGTTGTATTGTGCACTTACTTATGAAAAGATCCTGTTCCAAGGCCCCAACAACATCACTTTTGAAAAGGAACGGTCTCAGAATTGAGCCTTTTCCTTTCCAATTTCACAAAATAGATAAAAAATATGTGGGGAAAGATTGGAAGCAATATGTTGGAGAAGGTGCCTTTTCAGGAATACACGGTTCAGACCAGAGCCAGTTCTACAAGGCAGAACCTTTGGCCAGCTATTGTGGGTTCAACCCTTTAGGGGCACCATAACTGATGCCAGTCTTGCCCCCCAGGGTAGAACTGAGCACAACTAGCAGCTGCCAGCTCTTATGTTGATGACAGGCAGATTGTCCCCATATGTGCCCCGATATATAAGATTGTCATAGAACACTTGAAATATGTTATTTGGAGTAGCTGAAAGCTACTCAGGTAACCAAAGGGTGTGAGGCTTACTTGAAGAAACTGCAGCTCTCTGATTCCATGAGTTCAAGCTCGAGGTATAACACTGACAATGAATTTATACAAGATATTCCACCAAACAACTAATGTACTCTCTCTCTCTCTCTCTCTCTCTCTCTCTCTCTCTCTCTCTCTCTCATATGTGTGTGTGTATGCAGTTCTAACTAAACTCCCAATGCAACTGTAACACACACAGCATCAACCTAAAGGTGGGACACTTACAGAGGTCTCCTCTAGGTAAGGAAACACTTGTTCCCCTTCCCCTAATGCAAGTCTTTGCTGCCCCAGTGGGTCAAATCTGTTTCAGCCATTTTCTCTGTTATAGGTCTGAAGAATGTAAGAGAGAGGGAATGGGGGAAGGAACAGCTTGGCACAACTTGCTGGTGGTGGTATCTATTCCTTCCCTCCCCTGTTCCGTCTTTCACCTCCCCCACCAGACTCAGTGTTCCACTGTCATAAAATGGCTGCTGATGGTGCACTCCATGCACTCCGTCACTCCAACATTTTGGGAGCCAGGTCAAAGAGGCAGTGGCACTCCTAGGACGTTGGTGGAACTCCCTGGACTTGTCAGAATAGGTAAGGCAGTGGTAAGGGCAGGGAGGGGCAGAATGGGGCAGGAGGAAATGGGGCAGGACATTGTGGGAATGGTGGATTCAGTGGAGATGGTGTTTACCAGTTCCTGTCCTCCATTTTGGCAGCCTTCCTACCCCCTTTCTCTTCTTGGTTTTGCACCAGCTCAAGAACTGGGGCAGGTCTGAAGATGCCCATTGCAGAAACTGTAAATCCCCTTTTCCCTCTAAAGCCTCCCAACTCCCCCCCCCCCTTACTGGTGCAGTGGTGGTGGTGGGGAGGGTGGAATTGGTCTATAAGTCAATATTTTTAGAAAGATTGCTGACTAATTACAAGAAAGGTGACTAATCACCAGAAAAGTTCAATACCTGTCGAATACATTGTGGAAAGCTATGTTAACATAGATTGTTCACATCCATAATTTGGTATAAAGTAAAGACATATTGCTGGGGAACAAAAATAGGTATTATAAACTATAGGCCTAGATTTCTTTTTTTGGTACACTGAAACTGGAAGGTCAAGGTAGTCTTTGACAAAAAATATATATAAGATCATTTACACAATTAAGCTTGGTATTTCATTTCAAGATTAAAATGGAATTTCAATGCGTTATTTGCATTTTCCTGACATGAATAATTATCTCAGAAACTAAATTTTCTAGAAGGAAAATCTATGGTATTTTTATATTCATGAACACAAATCATATTATACTACCTATATGTTTCATCCATTATTTAGAACAAATGCCAGATCATCTATTTTGAGCCTCTGGGCTGCCTCATTAAAATTAGAGTGTTATAAATTATTTGATATTGCTTTGGGAACGGTTGCCCTCCCATCCTGACTGCTATACAGTGTCAGGTTTATTATTTTTATTTTGTGCTGCATTCCCTTCTCTTTCCCTTGACCTCTCTGGTTCTGCTCCCCCAAAACAAACTATGGCACCAAAAGTCCATTTCCTGGATGAAGTTAATTCCCAGTGTATCATCCTCAGCTATCCTAAAACTTCTGAAAGCAAATACTGAGATGAGGCAGCTGTGCTGAAGGTAGGTTTGGACGACACGCTAAGTCTGCGGCAGAAAATACAACTACATTGGTGTCTGTTTAACATTACTAAAAGGGTTATGGACACTAATTGATATCAAACTGTACCCTTTTGGATGGTACTAGAAAGGACACATGCCGTCCAGGAAGTCTCCATTACATTCCTTAAGCCTAAATTACATGGTTTAATTTTCTGAATTTATGCAGGAGTCAAGTGGGCCCCTAATGAGGCTGAGTGAAGCAACTACCTTAGGTGGCGGATGGGTGCAAAGCAGTACCCTCTGAGCCCATTGGCCACCTCCCCCAACCCTGAAAGAGGTGCAGTCAAAGCAGCATGCCGTTGGTTCAAATGTTGATGCAGTTGAAAGATCTAATGAGAGCGCAATTCTAAGTTGCACTGGAATGGCGAGGCCGGGGGGGCCTGCGCCATATCCAGTGCAGCTCAGGTGCGCTGGGGAGCCTCCCCAAGGCAAGGGCACATTCGCGCCCTTGCCCCAGGAGAGGCTCCAGCCTCCCCATAGGTTTCCTTAGATCTGTGCCTGCTGAATAGCGTTCTGGAGACGGCCACATCCAGTCTCCGCTCCCCTTCCCAGGCCAGCACGCCCACCCCATCCAGTTCCTCCCTCCTGCCTGCCCTCCCTCCTCTCAGAACGTCCCTTGCACCAGCCAAATTCGTTCTTTTGCCAGCTGGCCTTCTCACACATTCCCACACAGGCTAACCAGCTCCACAGCGACTCCATTCCGCCACAGTAGATACTAAAGCCTGTCACAGCCTGGCATTCCATCTCCCATTCCAAAACAAGACCACAGGTTCTCCTGCTTTGCTTCAGGCAGTACCAGCAGCTCAACCATCAGTCCACATCTTATCTCCTGCTGAGTAGCCCATGTAAGGCTGGTTGGGCAGGGGATTGTGGGGTTAGGTTTAGGCCCACACTGCTGCAGCTGGTCCCACCCCAACCCAAGGCCTGATTCACCCCCAGTCCACCCTTCTCCCCATCCAAAACACCCCTAAAACGTCCTCTCAGCACCCTTTCCAACTCCTGCACTGGCCTCCTTCGGTCAGTAACCTGACTATTATTGCATGGATGCTGTGAAGCATCCTCAGATCCACAGGCCAGGCTGGAGTCTACAAAGTCCGATTTATTACACTCTACAAATCTCATGGATCCTACTTTTGTGAATTCAGGGACATGGGCCATCATCCATTCCATCTGTCATCACTGCCACCATCAATTTTGGCAGACAAAAAATAGTGTTGGAACGGCATGTGGTGACACAAGGTGATGATGGAAGGGGGTAGAGAATCTGTTCATAAAAGGGGATTTCTTTCCCAGGGTAACTGCCCCCATACTTAGAAAAAAAAGTTATACAAACAGGTCTATGGTATCCTGGGACTGCTGAGAGAGAGAGAGAGAGAGAGAGAGAGAGAGAGAGAGAGAGAGAGAGACCGTTCCGTTGTGATCATTTTTATTAGATTGACAGTACTTCAAAGTTTGAAGTATCTGAAAACCCCAACGTTTGTTGTGGAGAACTGTGCAGCACCTGCCTTCGCCATGGAAATGAATTCTAAAGAACATTTTCTTTTCTATGCGAACAGATATCCCTATGGCCCTCAGAAGTCCTGCCTGCTATCCTGCCTGCAGTCCTCTGAAATGTAAATTCACAAAGATGAAAAAAATGAAGAAGACTAGAAGCCCAGAAAGAAGTTGTGTCCTCTTTGATCACCAGCTCCTCTTGGATCTCATCTGGTCATAGCAAGTAGGGGGAGGAGAACTCTTTGCTAGGGCATCCAAAGTAGAACTTGTACTATTAGAGGGCCAGTTGACTGTTTTCAGCCGTAAGGGAAGAGAGCAGCAATTGCAAAAGGAAGTGTCTTCCTTTGATATTAATAATCAACATGAGAAAAAGCCAGTGCTTGGTGCATACGAGAACATGGACCAATATTAAGATCCAAACTGATCTCTAAAGGAGAAACAGAACAAAGGGATGCTGCTTAGAGAAGCATCTGTACGATCATTTTCTTGACAGATTTATTTAAACATACTTAACAGATACGGCCCCACAGGAGGCCAGCAATGGTCAGAACTTGCTGTTTCCCCTCAAGGCAGCAACAGTTTTTGCTTATCCCATTGATACACTACTTTTTTGAACTGAATAGAATGCAACCAATTACATGGCCATCTTTATCTTAAAAGTTTCTATAGTACTATGCTCCATGCTCTCCTGGACCAACCCAAACAGCAACTTGAATAAATGCATATTATCTGCTTTTTGGATTCAGAAAGTTCCCATTCTGTGCTTGGCTCCACACAAAGTACAGGAAGCAAAGCAGAACAAAAAAACGGTAGGAAATGAACCATTGCGGATGAATAAGCATACAATTATAATCAGACAAAACTCCATGAGTCTTATTGAAAAGATTCCTCATTTGCCTGAAGCAAAATGCCTCTCCTATCAATCCTATAGGATTGATCTCCTATCAATCAGTCCTAGTAGGGAGGACCAGTGTGGTACATATTTACGCATAGATAATCCACACCAGACAGCCATGAAGCTTACTGAGCAGCGCGGGTAAGTCATTGTCAGTCAAACTATGTGTTGCTCTGAACCCTCAAGAAGAGATATGTCCAAAGAGTAAACGAGGAGTACTTAATGATGCTGAATCAACAACAGATGATGAAGTTCGGCAGATGTGGCAGACTACTAGAACTCCCTTTCCCTGCTAACTGGTGTTGTTCTTATATTTAGCAGGGGGAGAGTAATTGTTCCTCTTCACTCCAGAACAGTGTTTCTCCCATAGTTCCAGTCAGAGTCACCGTGGTACATCTGGAAGCTCTTCCCTCTCAGACAGGCAGGTCAGATTGACAGAAGACTTGCGCAAAAGGGGAGGGACTCCTGGATCCACCCAGTCTGACCTAGCCTCGTGGCTGGTAGGTTGCATTTTTCTCCATTGTTCCTCAGATCTCGTAAAAAAAAAAAGTGGAGAACGACAGAAGACAGCTGATCCATGGCTTATAGTTGGACACAACAGCCCTTTTCAGGGCTCCATTGGGTGTGCACAGACTGCTGTTCAGCACTGGCACCTGCAGCTACAAGAGTTCCAGACCTGGATTTACTGGGCCTCATGGCGGAGCCGCGACCACCATTTTGAATTTCAGTGCGAAGCCACACCGATCAGACCTGACCCCCGCGCTCACTCAGGGCTGGGGACAGGCTTCAATTGCAACCACCTGACTCCCTCGCTCAGTCTGAGGTGGGGAGAGGGCTTTTGAAGGGTCTCCCCAGCCCTAGTGCTCCGACCCCCACGTCCAGCTGGGAGTAGGGGCGGCAGCCACCATTTTGAGTCCACACAGCGGGGCCTGCAAGCAGACGAGTGGAGGCGGTGTGGTGAGTGGCAACCCCCTTCCAAGGCCATGGCTAGTCCTGAGGGAGTCCCAGAACAGAGCCCTGCAGCGGAGGTCCCGATCGCGCTCCCGGATATTGAGACCATGCTCCAAAGAATGGTCACAACAGCCCTTAATTCAGCCCTGGGAGGCCTTCAGCTCGCCCCACGTCCACAGGATGCTCCCCAGGACAATGGGGGGAGTGCAGGATATCGCCAGCCTGGGGGGGGGGGCTCAGGAGTCATAGCCACAGCCTGCTGACATGCAGGCAGAACAGCAACCTTCTGGCAGTGCCTCAAGTCACCCTTGTTCTTCAGGGCGAGATACGGGGATGCAAAATGGAGGGTGTACCCCCCCCTCGTCGAAAGAGATCCAGGTCCCTAAGCGGGAACAGTATGGACCTTCTCATATCCGCACAACATCCCAAGTTATTGGACTCGGGATGAGGCAGAGGAATCATCCACTGCTTTTCTGGAGGAGAGGGAGATCTCATAGGAGGAAACTGCCCCAGACACCCCGAGTACCAGGCTATTCAAGACAGACCTGTTCCCACCTATGTTCCCCAAGGTTACCTATGTTCCCACCTGTTCCCACCTATGTTCCCCCAAGAGTTCTCAAGTTAAAGAAAGATCAGTACCCTACGGCAGAACAAGGCTTTTCTGACAAGGTGTGGGGTGCAGTTGATGCTTTCCCAGCTCAGCAAGAGACCCCCAAAGGGTTCCCGTCCCCAGAGTATTTTTGGCTCATTGACAAGGAGTGGCAGAATCCCGCCAAAAATAAGGACAATCAACACCCCTCCACTAAGTTGTATGCGCTATCCAATAACGAGATGCAACGTCTCAAGCTTCTGGTCATAGACGCGCCTTGTCACAGGATTGGGATCCACCTCAGTACTCCCAACAGATTCTGAGGGTTTACCTAAGGATGCAGTTGACCGCTGCATCGAAATGGCAGTCTGCAAAGGTTTTGAAGCAGCAGTGGGGGCTTTGAAGGCATCTGTTGCAGGTTCGCTCTTCGCCAGGGTGATATACCTGTGGACCCAGCAACTCATGAGAGACTTCGAGATACCAGAGGAAGTCAGGAAAGACATTACCAAGATGTCCACCACTGCAGCCTTCATGTCAGATGCCACTGCAGATGCCATGCAGTTGTCAGCCCTATCCATGGCAGCTAGTGTCATGGCGAGTCACAATACATGGCTTCGTCACTGGGATGTTGATGCAGCCTCCCAGGCTAAGGTGGTGGGCATTCCCTTTAAGGGAACTAAGCTCTTTGGGAAGATCTTGAACCACTCTTGGTAGAGACGAAAGGTAAAAAGAAAGCTCTACCTACAAGGGAAAAACCCTCCAAGCCCCAAGGCAAGCAACCCTCCTGCTTTTTTCGGGGCAGCAAACCTCAAGCTTCGGGCGCTATGACCCCTTCCTCCTTCAGCTCCTTCAACTCCTTTCATGGTTCCAGTCATCCGTGGCAATGTAAATCCACCTTCAAGCCCTGGAGGCAGCACCATTCTAACATTGAGAGCTCAATCCTAACCTGGAGTTAGGCTGGCACAGTTAGGCCAGCAAAGTTTGGCGGGCACAAGGGCCACCATAAAGTGTGTTTGGACCACACTCTGAGTCAGGGAGGATGGTGCCACTCTGTGTGCTGGACTCAAGAGTCAGACTCAAAGAGTGCCCCCAACATACTTTATGGTGTCTCTTGTGCCAGCCAAACCTTGCTGGCCTAACTATGCCAGCCTAACTCCAGGTTAGGATTGTGCTCTGAGCAACATCAGCCTGCATTGAAACCCAAACCAGCTTTAGCTTGACTTCTAGCCTCATGTCATTTCCAAGTGGGATAATGCAAAGAGCTCCCTTCCCCTAATCAGTTTAGGTAGGGCTGTTCTCTTCTGTAAGATGCTTTGAGTCTACTTGGAAGGGAAAGGCAGATACAGTTTCTCCCCCCCCCAAAAAAAAGCCAACGCATTTAATATCATGGAAAGTCATACTGAGTGTACCATCACTGGGCAAAGAGAACTCTGGCTTGCTCTGATGCCTCACTTCACATAGGACTTGAACGTTGGGACAAGCGGGAACCAACTGACTGCCAGAAATAGTAACCTGTGAAGGAAGGTGAACAAGATTCTCTTGAAGTCTTGGAGAAACCGAATCTGCAATCTCATCTCATGCAAAGAAAATCTCATAGAAGCCCATCTCTCTGTCAGAATTGAAAAGCTCTCGATGGCATGACTGCATATTTTTTCTTGTCCTTTTTATGTAAGTAGCACAAAGAAGAAAGCATTCTCTGACAGGGGTTAGGAGAGTCAACTTTCACAGAGAATGCCTGCTGATTCCTATATTAGTTGAACATAAACGTACCTTTGTGATGCTAGAGTTTGGTGCCGATTTCTTAGAATGTAGTTCTAGTATTTTTATTTTTTTTTAAAAAAACCCTCAGAAATGGAAAGAAATATATGCTTTCTGTTTCCCAAGCCTGAGGTCACCAACCTGAGTGGGCGATGCTGTGCTACACTTTGTTTATTGCTGATGATAGTTTTCTCGTGTACTGATCTTTTGTTCCAAGTATTGGTCAAAAGATCAGGATCATTTTTTCATCACTTTGAAATACACACTGAGAAGACAGTGAATAAATGGATTCTACACTCAACATATAATGAAAGCTATAATGATGATGATGATGATGATGATGATAAAGGAACACAGATTGACCATAAAACTGTGCTGAAAAACACTAACAGCCCAGTCCTACCTGAATCCCCCTGTGGCAATGCAGAGGTGCTGCCAACAGCACTGGCAATGCTGCATCTCAGGGGGGAATAGGGGTAGCTGGATGGCTCCTTGGGGTAAGGGGACATTTGTCTCCTTGCCCCTGAGTAAGCCCCTGCTGCCTCAATGGACCAACTCAGACTTGCACCAGTGATATCGCTGATGCAGGTCCGTGGTGATCCATGCAGGTGGATCAGGCGCGGGAAGGTGATTTGGGTGTGGCATGTGCTAATACTGCCAATCCCCCTCATGTGCCCAATCTGCCCCTCCCTGCCCTTTTCACCACTCTGCCCATTCAGTCTTCCCCTACCCTGTCCTGCACTGCTTTAGTGCAGTGAGACCTTGTGCATTCTGCTGGTGCACAAGGGAAAGCTCCAACCTTCTTGACAGCATGCCTAGGATTTGCACCATTGCAAAGCACTTTAAGCCACCTTTGCAACAGTGCATGGCAGCAGATCGCGTGTTCCATGGGGGCAGGCCCTAGTTCGGATTGGGCAGAAGGTCAGAGAAAATGTTTGCTTTTGAATGTGTACGTAGGTTAATTGCAATAATTCTTGTTCTTGACATGTAGGTAGCAGCAGCCACAGTGGAAGATCAGGCAAGCAAAAGTGATAACCCCAATATGAATGATAAACAGCAAGAGTGAGAAACCCAATATGTATTGGATGCTATAAGGGAAAGACTCTGCAGTACTTCAAGGACAAAGTCAGACTATAGCATTGTAGCAACAACAGCGAAACACCCTAGGAAGTTGTTGCAGTTGTCTTACATCTTAATTAGGCCTATGAATCATATTTACTGAGACAATGGAACACATAAACTGATATATAATACCAGTGCAGGGCAATCCAGCTCACATACTTTGCATGACAACTTTATTACGATGGTGGACTAGCATAACAATTAAATAGGAGAGTGGAATAAGGGGCTTGGAAATAAATATTAGTAACAAAAGGCCAAGTTGCAAAATAGTTGCATCATTCATTACTCATCATATTACACTGGAATCTCTGTCATCTGGATTCTAGATAAAAAGCGCCTTGCATTGTGAATGCAATATCACTATCTAGAGATCTGTCTCTACCTAATCGCATATAATTGTACTACGTTTCAACTGCACCAGTAACATATAGGCACAATTTGAAATGCTCTTCTCTGTCCTTGCTTGCTAATTCCATGCAGAGAGCTTTAGACAGAAGTCAGCGCTTTGCTTTCTCCCCGAGAATGTCAGCCAGTCACTTATATAGCAAAAGGGAAATTGTGTGCCCCAAAATTCTTGTCTTTGGTGTTCCTTGGGAACATAAGGTATCGGGGGGGGGGGGGTGATGGTGAGTGTAGGAGCAGTCAAACTCACCCCATCCTCTCTTCCCACCATGGGAGTGCAGCAGCAGGGTTGCTCAGCAGGGGGACGGAAGGTGATAGGGCCAGTGATGACCATGACTAACTAGCTGATGGTTGGCCTTCCAATCGACAACTGTTTTGCCAGGTCACAAGCAAGGGAGGAGTGTATTGCACAAGAGGAGACGATGGCACTAAAGCTGCAGGTATGTATATTACACATGTCTCACTAACTAGGCAGGGAAACACCAATGGAGAGGGTCACAAGGCCAATGGGTGATTCCTGGAGCAAGGAATGCTGGGATGGGAGCATTCAGAGAATGGAGGCAAAAGCGGTGAAAAGCTTCACATTCTCATGCTTAGCTGGGGCAACAAAAGGGTCCCTGAAGGGAGATGGCTAAGGAGAACTAATAATGAAGTGTGTGTGTGTGTGTGTGTGTGTGTGTGTGTGTGTGTGTGTGTGTGTCCCAAAATGGTGGAGATACTGGTGGGCCTGTCTGGCCAGCTAATGCAACAAACAAGGCTGAGTGGATGAAGATGGGTTATAAAACAGAGAACCCACTTTTCTTTTCCACAAGATATTCATAGACCTGTCCTAATTTGGCAAATAGTTAGAAGAACACCAGGTCACTATGATGAGGAAAATGATATGTAAACAACAGGAGGGGCAAGGCAAGTTGGCCCAGGTGCAAAGCAGGGGTGTATTGCCAATAGTCACCCATAATATGAGAATGGGTGCACACATTTCACGTAACACAATTATTAGGGGAGTGGTTCCCAAACTGTGGGTCAGGACCCACCAGTGCGTCATGAGCCAATTTGAGGTGGGTCACAAATCACCTAGGGCAGCCATATTGAAAATATGGGAAGACGGAACACTGGACGGGGGAGGGCCGTGTGGTTGTTTTGCTTGTGTCAAGGCTGTAAATAGGCATTTCTTTCTGATTCATGTTGCTACTGGAAAATGGCTGAGAAATACCCCAACTTCTTGCTGCCTTCTCAGGAAAGCAGCAGGCTCTGGTGTCACAGTGACGGTACTTCCAGCCATGTGATTCCTTCCGGTGGGTTGTGTTTAGAGTGACAAATTGTCATTCTAAAAAGTTGGTCCGGTGATAATAAGTTGGGGAACCATGTATTACGGGATCACAACATTGTGCAGTCTATGTCAGCTGAGATGGTGGGCCTGCTTCAGGACACCCCAGAGCATCTGCCAAGCTTTGCCCACATGACTACTAAAGCACACTCACATATCTGCATCAGGTTTGACCCTGAGACGACTGCGATCAGTGTTAGTTTGGGAAGCCATATGGGGAAGAAGCCAAAAGTTGTGTTTTTAAAAAGTTAGGGAATAGTCACAGTTCAGTAGTCTGACAGGAACAATACACAAGGGATATACGGATTTGATTACAGGACATACTTGGTTAGATATAATCAATCATCCTTCTGCCACTTTTCTGGGCAAGTCTTAAAATGGAACAGGTATTCCTTCACAGCTTTCCCTCACATCCAGACTAACACCCTTTACAATGTTGGCTCTAATTTGTGGTGGGTGAGCATCTGATGTTCTTGTTTTTCCCTCCTTGAACCTTCTATCATCTTGTCAGTGAAATTTCATTTCCAACACTGGATAAGAAAGACAAATCTGTGGCATCACATTTTAAGACGTTCTGCTGTGGGTGATGAATTTCTTTTATGTGGAAGCATTAAACTGATGGAGAAACAAGGAAGAGAACAACATTGACAATAACCTTTTTTCTGGCATAGTGTCAATGTAGGATGCCATAACTTCAAGGGCAAGACCAGGTTGCTTGTCCCATCACAATGGAGAAGGGACCCTATGCCTGTATGAACCCCCATGCTCCTCACCCCCAGCTCATCTGCTGGTTGGGAGCTGCCCAGGCAAGCAATTTGGTGGGGTTGAGGATTTTCCCAGAGACCCTTCTCCACCCAGAAGGTCTCTGGGAGAAACCCAAAGTGAGGAGTAGATGGAAGAACCTGTATGAGATTCACACTGACCTTAACTTTTTTCTCCACCTCCCAGGGCAGAGAAGGTTTATGCAGAGAAAGCCAATTGGCCAGGGGGTGAGGGAAAGAGGAGGAGCCCATACAAAGTTCACAATGGTCCTTCCTTGTTCAGTCAATATTCAGGCAATCATATTTGGAAGACAGAGATACAGTGGCATATGAAGAGGGTAATGGGGGGGCGAGGCCCCAGATGCCAGGCTACAAGGGGTGTCTGAGCAGCTGCCCCAAGATTGTGGCAGTGGTGGCCCTGGCTGCAGCCATGATTTGGCTAGGGCTGGCTGTAGCAACCCACAAGAGAAACATGTCCATTGGTATGAATATATATATACATATATTTGGGAGAAACCCAAAGTGAGGAGCAGATGGAAGAACCTGTATGAGATTCGCACTGACCTTTCCTTCACACACACACACACACACACACACACACACACACACACACACACACACACACACA
>JAJKFI010036260.1:0-21800 GCA_029204185.1 Lerista edwardsae
TTGATTGATTGATTGATTGATTGATTGATTGATTGATTGATTGATTGATTGATTGATTGATTGATGTCTATGCTTCACTGAAATAGATGGCTAGAAAAAGATAAACATGAACATTTGGAAAGTTAAAAAAAAAAACCCGATAACACTGGAGACACTAAAATCAGAAGGAAGGAGGGATGGAAGATTGACTAGGCATACATATCAAATGATACAATTAACAAAGATATTTCAGGCTATTCTGTCTTCAGGCTCCTTTACACATCTTTAATAGCTCCTGCCTCTAGTCAGTACAAATCAAGCACCTTGCAAATTTTAGCTCCAGTTTGCCTTGCATCAAAAGACGTACAAAACTGAAGAACAAGAAAAAAAATGAAATGCATCATTTTGGATACTGCTGAGATACTGTTCAGAATAAAGAGAACATGGAGAGCAATTGGATCAGAATTCATGGACATGCATAGCCTCATGTCACGTCGCATTCCATGTTTTTCCAGCTTTATGGGGATCCAGCATATAAAAATTCACCATCAATATTGTACAAATTGGTGATGACTTAACGTCACTGCTATGCCTCGGGGCACTTTCCTGCCCCTTGAGTGATCACAGATTCACTACTGAATGACTCAACATTATGATCATGTATAAAGCAAAACCAAATATATTTTGTGCTCTTGAGGCCTTTAGAGGAAAAGTAAATAAAGCCAGGTTCAGAACCTCGTAATCATGGAAATGTGGTCTGAGATGTAGCTGTGAGCCGAGTGGCTGAGCATTGAGACAGGAAATGTCCAGTTCAAATCTGCTCAGCCATAATGTCACTAGGAGCCCAATCGTAAGGACTCCATCACCAGCAGTACAATCATACTGCTGGCTCCAGGTGTCGTAAACATGCTATAAAGTACATTTACAGCACCCAGAGAGTAAGGAATCCTGGCACTGCACCTCAGCACAGATGGTCGGCCGGCCCTGCAGTAGCACCAGCCAGCGGTAAAGGTTGGGGGGCAGGGGGAAGGGCATGTGGAATGCGGGGGGAGATTAGAACTGGGCAGAGGGAGGGGAGGATCAGGCCAGCAAGGGGGTAAGAATGGTGGCAGCCTCTGCTGCCAGATCATAACCCCTCTCATAAGCCAGGAAGCCCAACACAGCCCTCCTCAGCTCTACACCCTTTCATAACCCCAAAGGAGACCCATTGTCTCCTTGTCTGCTGTGCTGAGACCCATTGTCAGTGCAGCAAATGCTCCCTTACCCCAAGGAGACCCGGTGGTAGCCTCGGCACCTGTAGGATCCAGCAGTCACTGTTTAGGCGCTACTGGAGCTGTGGCACTGAGGATCTTAGGATTGGGCTGCTGGTGGTATGGCACTATTTTGGAGCAAAGTGGGGAAAAGAAGAGAAGTGGACCCTATTAAATGGCATTGCACAGAGCACCACTTTATTCTCCTTCTGAGACTCTAGGAATGGACCAGAAGCTGTCAGTTTTACGTTTAATGGCTCTCCTCTCTTTTCTGAGAACCATTTCCATTTTTTAGCTCATCAAAGACTGGGACTGGGCTGGGACCAGGAACTCAATTACTCAGCTAATGTTCTGCTGGAAACCTGAAACTGCTTCCCCAATTCTCCAATGTGGCTCCATAAAGAAGCAGAATACAATTCATAGCCCAAGCCATCTTCTCACTGCCTGCCCACCTTGCACCATCTGAAGATCTCAGGGGACAAGCTGGTCTTTATGGAAGAAGGCAGTCCTTCAGATACCCTGCCCCCAAAACTGCTAAAGCTATAGCACAAGACTAGAGCATGATGAGAACATGCTATACAGGAGTGCTCTTGTATCTGCTGGGATTCTGTTTTGAAACTTCCCCCCCCCCCGGGTAGCTGAACCATGGATAACGGGGATGCTTTTTTAAAGATAGGGGAACATCAGTGGTTTTGCTGCAACAAGGTATAAAAAAGAGAGATTTGTTTAATGTTCCCCTATCATTTTAATAGGCGTCCCAGGATCCATGGTATCTGGGGAGAACTGAAGCTGTGGATACCAAATCAATGGATACCAGGGCACACCTGTATTATATAGACGAGCACAATCTTGTATGCTCGTTGCTACAAACTGCAGAGGCTACTATAATTGCAATCATCAGAGCAAAGTACTAGGAAATGGACAAAGAAGTCTGTTTTTAAGGTCTTTCAGAATACCAAAATCAAAAGTACAGCTTTATAAAGCTTTACATGCAACAAAGGTGACGTGAGTGAAAGAAGCACACATCACAGTTACAGTATTAGCATGCATATTGTTATGTGATACATTCCCTCAAGGAATACCACTAGAAAAATTAATTCAAATCAGCTTGAACATGAACTCGTATTCGATCACATATTCAGGAGACTGGCTGATCTAAATAAGACAATCATCCCTGGAGGAAAGTTCCAGAAGTTTGTAAGAGTGAACAATAAGCAGTGGGATATTTCAGCTTTTGAAAGAACATGAATACGAAATTTGGAAAGGAATGAATCACAAAAAGAAAAGCAATACCACCTATTGGATACTGTAGATGAAACAGAATGTAGATGAATGCTAAACATCTGTCAGATTTCTATTCACATCTTAGCAAAACTTCCAGATTTTCCATATGGAAAGGTGGAAATTTAGTAACTTCCAGATTTTAGCCGAGTAGCTATGGGAAAGGCCAAGTGCGAAGTTTCCATTTGAAAGGGAAGTACTTCTTGAAGTGAGCACATCCCTCAAAGTAGAATAAGAACATAACATAAGAAGAGCCCTGCTGGATCAGGCCAAAGGACCTTCTAGTACAGCTTCCTGTATCTCACAGCGGCCCACCAGGTGCCCCAGGGAGGCATGAGACAACAAGATGTTTGGATCATGTTGCCACTCCCTTGCACCCAGTACTCTGAAGTAGCCCACCACCAATGTAAGGAGGTTGCACAATCCATCATTGCCTATAGCCCATGATGGACCTTTCCTCCAGAAATCCATCCAATCCCCTCTTAAAGGCATCTAGACCAGATGCCATCACCACCTCTTGTGGCAAAGAGTTCCACAGATTAACTACCCGCTGGGTAAAAAAGTACTTCCTTTTATCTGTTTTAACTCTCCCAACCTTCAGTTTTAGCGGATGCCCCCTGGCTCTGGTATTTTGAGAGAGGGAAAAGAATATCCCTTTATCGACTCTATCCCTTCCATGCATAATTTTGTATGTCTCAATCATGTCCCCCCTCAGGCTCCTTTTTTCTAGGCTGAAGAGCCACAAACACTGCAGTCTTTCTTCATAAGGGAGGTGCCCCAGCCCCGTAATCATTTTCGTCGCTCTCTTCTGCACCTTTTCCAGCTCCACTATGTCCTTTTTGAGGTGCGGCGACCAGAACTGGACACAATATTCCAGGTGCGGCCTTACCATCGATTTGTACAATGGCATAATATTGGCTGTTTTATTCTCAACCCCTTTTTTAATTACCCCAAGCATGGAATCGGCCTTCTTAATTGCTGCCGCACATTGGGTCGATACCTTCATTGAATTGTCCACCAGCACCCCAAGATATCTCTCTCTTGAGCTGTCTATGACAGCTCAGAACCCATAAGCCTATAGTTGAAGTTTTGGTTTTTTGCCCCAATGTGCATCTCTTTACACTTGTCTACGTTGAAACGCATCTGCCATTTTGCTGCCTATTCCCCCAACTTGGAGAGATCCTTCTGGAGCTCTTCACAATGCCTTCTGGTCTTCACCAACCGGAAAAGTTTTGTGTCATCCATAAACCTGGCCAACTTACTCTTTTACCCCTGTCTCCAGGTCATTTATGAACAAGTTGAAAAGCACCGGCCTCAAGACAGATCCCTGGGGTACTCCACATTTCACCTCTCTCCATTGTGAAAATTGCCCATTGACCCCCACTAGGAGATTATATTTCCATTCTCTGATATGTTAGAATCTTTCTGCATCAGGGACTGTGATATTTGTTGCCCAATCTTATTCAGATGCCACATAGATGTTGTACTACCTCCCATTCTACAAGTACCATATCCTGAACCCATCCAGGCTAACTCCAGGTTAGGATTGCTCCTCACCCAGGAATTGCCATGCTGGTGCAGCCCTCCCAGTAATGCTGGTGCAACTATCCCCAGTAATGCTGACAGCATTGATGGAAATGCCAACAAAGCTCATCTGATATCCATGCATCATTGGTGCAAACTTGGTGCATCACTGGTTGACCAAGGAGACAGTAAATACATCCATCCAGCCCCAATGCTGAGCTGCCAGGGCTCACCAAGCAGGGTTAGTGCTGAAGTGGTCCAGGATTATGTGCTGGATAAAGGTGGTGGCGCAGCGGGTTAAACCGCTGCTGCTGGGCTTTCCAACCGGAAGGTTGGGAGTTCAAGACTGCGCGACAGAGTGAGCTCCCGTTGCTTGTCCCAGCTCCTGCCAACCTAGCAGTTCAAAAGCACCTAAATGCAAGTAGATAAATAGGGACCACTTTGGTGGGAAGGTAACAGCATTCTGTGCACTACAGCGTATAGTCATGCTGGCCACATGACCATGGGAGCTTGTCCTCGGAGAAAACGCTGGCTTTACAGGCTTTGAAACGGAGATGAGCACCACCCCCTACAGTCAGTCATGACTAGACCACTTGGTCGTGGGGAAACCTTTACCCTTACCTTTTATTCTGCTCCTGTGCCAGGATTAACAAAGCAAGGGGCAGGAGCAGAATAGGCCCAGGTAGACCCATGTGGCTTTGCAAACTTACTAGGCAGGCATGAACCAACTGGTGCAGCCAGACCTGATTGGCCCCTCTTACAGGCTATCTGTTGAATAATTTGCAATGGCACAATAACTCTGTTGGGAGGAGATGGTGGGCAATTCCAAGGGGAAATGCTCCTCTATTGTCATGAGCATCTGGTCTATGCTGCCATTAATGATAAAAAAAATAGAAAAATCAGTTTCTAGCTAGACTCAAAAAGCATATATTTTGAGATTCTCCCCCTTCCTTGCAGATAAATTTGGCAACATTTCCTGTAAATAGGCCAAGCATTTTATTCTTCTTCAATGTACATGTAGCACGACACTTCCCAGACTCGGCATTGGTGGTATAGCATTCCAAAATCACTTTAACTGTGAAGAGATGCTTGGACTGTGAGCTGTCAGCAAGCGCCCCTGGAATTCTCAAGTGAAACTGCAGTTATTTGCCCCCTCGGCTTGTTCACGGCTGCAGGTTTGAATGCAGCCATTTGTCTTCAGAGGAAGAACAAGCAGATGGAGGGTAGTGCCAAGAATAGTTCCAGTGAAGTAGAAGGAAATTCAAAACTGCTCCAAGCAAAGAAGCCAATGGAGCTGCAGATATGAAAGGCACAGCAATGTTCTGAGTGAGATCACTAAATCATGAGAAATCACTCTGCTGAACAAATGGCTGTTTTGGCATGTGTGAGGGTGGCCTGGAGCCAGGCTGGTGTGTATGTCAATGAGAGGTACAAAGGGCTCCATCATCTCTTGGAAACAGAAGGGTATCTCACATCTCACTGTATAGCTAGTTAAATCATCTGTATGGACACAATGGAGATTCAAGGAAAGTGTAACGCATTTGGCCGAGAAAGAAAATATCCGCGGTCTACTCACTGGCCTACTGAATTGATGTGAAATTCAAACTCTAAAATTACATCAATATGTCAATTTTGTCCACTTGTCCATTTCATTCCACCTTCTCTGAAGTTTTGCAACTACAGCACATTCCAGTTTGAATGATGGTCATTAAACAGAATTTACAGAGTTCCCCCTCTAGGTGTATTCCTTGGTGGAGATCAGGGTTTCCTTAGAAAGTAAGCATAGAAGACTATTACTGAAAGGGATCTTCAAATAATGCGATTTGAACTGTTGCCACTGTAACTCTCCAATAGATGACTGAGGACTGTGTATGAAGAGAGTTGGGCAAATGTCATATCAGTATGGGCAGGGGAAAAGAGGCAGTATAAGGGCATAAAGTAGATGATGATCTGTAGTAGAGAATGGCGTGCTTTCAACAAAAGTGCATAATAGAACTAGAGAAAAAGGGAATCTAATAGCAGAAAAAAGCAGTAAGAAAAGCTTTAAGTCTGTATAAATTACACTGTGAATCAGGAAGATCTATATTTCCAGAGATATTTTCTAAAGCTTTAGGGCCCATTCCTATCTAGCACCCATGCAGAACAGGTCTGATGTAAGGGAGACCTCTGTGACTGGCTCCCCACTGCAGGATACAGCACATGCTCCATTGGCACAGCTGCATCAAAGCTGGAAAGTGGGATAGGATCGGGCCTCTAGCATTTTACATGAGGATGGAAACAGTGTCGGTGATATGCGTTTCATATGAAGAATGTATTTCCCTCACTGGTATAAAATTCAATAGCACTCAGATTAACTTGATGACTCAAAACCTATTTACATCCAAACAGGCTGAAGGAGACACAGTTTTACCTATTTACATCCAAACAGGCTGAAGGACACACAGTTTTGTCCAACCCTATGGAAAACGCAAAAGACTTCCTGGTTTGGTTTGAGCCTGCCAAAGATGGTCTATGATGATGAGGGTGGCGCTTAGGTGGGAGGTGCCATCACCCATGTGCTTCATTTCCAGGCAGACGTGATGCTCTCCTGCCCACTGCCTTTCTTACAGCATGAAGTTGACTAGTTGCTTCAGGCCCAAAGAAGAATTTGTGTGTATTTCTGTCATATTGGCCTGGGCAGTGGGGTTTGTTTCACCTACATTGTAATGTGATGCCAATAGGTCAGTAGGGATGCAGGTATTAGGCCTCAGTTGGAGAAGCAGTGACGGACAGGGATGATGAAGGGTGCAATCCTAATCTGGAGTGAGGCCAGTACAAGGGACACCGTAAAGTATGTTGGGACCACTCTCGAAGTCAGAGAGGCCAGCACACAGATGTGCACCGTTCTCCCTGACTCCAAGAGTGGTCCAAGCATGCTTTATGGTGGCCCTTGTGCTGGCTTGAACAATTCTAGGTTAGGATTGCACTCTGAGTAAGATTGTTGTTGTTCAGTCGCTAAGTCGTGTCCAACTCTTCACGACCCCATGGACCACAGCACGCCAGGCCTCCCTGTCCTCCACTAGCTTCCGGAGTTCGCCCAATTTCATGTTCATTGCTTCGGTGACACTATCTAACCATCTCATCCTCTGCCGCCCCCTTCTCCTTTTGCCTTCCATCTTTCCCAGCATGAGGGTCTTTTCTAAAGAGTCCTCTCTTCTCATGAGGTGGCCAAAGTACTTGAGCTTCAGCTTCAGGATTTGTCCTTCCAGGGAGCAATCAGGCTTGACTTCCTGGAGGATTGACCGATTGGATCTCCTTGAGTAAGATTAGCATCACCCTATTTGTAGCAAGAGTGAAATGAGGGCTCAATTTCAATCCTTTGATTCAATCCATACCTCTATATTCACAGAGGTTTGTAGTCAGTTTTTCTGGGCTGCCTCTGCATGCATATCTGCGTGTCAAAACTTGGGAAGTGAAATGGAGATAAGGCATGCTAGTCCATAGGGGAGTAGGGGAGTGAGACCATCACAGGGGTGTCCAGCTGCTCTCGCACATTCTCCTTCACCTTGTCTACTCAATGTTCAAAACTGAGTAAGAGGAAGCAAAATGAGCCGCAGAGGAGAAAGGGACTATTGTTCAATGCTACAGCTGCAAAAAACATTCACCCACTATCAAAATCAGGGGAGGGGAGGCTCACCAGCCAGCAGCTGCCAATTATGGGCAGCACAATTCAAACCTGGGGTTGAGCTGATTCAGGCCTCCTGCGCTGGCTCTCAAATGATGCAAATACTGTATGTTGTGAGGCAACAGTGATGTTCGGGTGTGTGCGTGTGTGCAAACCAATACGTGTTGCAGGAGCCTAAGCGCCTGTGGAAAGTGGTCCCTCCCCCTCAACTTCAGAACCATTTGTGGCTTGGAGAGCAAAGTCTCCGCGCCTGCTCTCCAAGCCGGGAATGGCTTTTAAAGCGAGGAGAAGGGGCTGCTTTACACAGGAGCTCAGGCTCCTGCAAAATATTCCACCACCACCCCTTAGAAGTGGCACTGCAAAGCAAGCTTGCACTGACTTGAGAGTTGGCTGGGCACGGAGCTCGCCTGGGCCGGATCCAGTCCCTGCATCAGCTGAGGTAGATAGGTTTGTGTCAGGTGGCACAGGGGGTGAGAAAGAGTGGTGAGAGGGCTTTCTGGAGGTGGGGAGGAGCATTTTGTGGGTGGGGGAAGGTAGATCAGTCAAGGGAGGGGGGCAGGATAGATGGAGATAGCACACGCCGTAATCTAACCCCTGCTCTAAGGATCGGCAGTTCTACCCAGGCTGCTCAGATTTGCCCCAGCTAAATAGCTGGCACAGATCCGAGCAGCCCCATTGGGCAGGTGGGGGTGTTACACTGGGTAAAAGGAAAAATATCCCCGTATCCCAAGGTGACCTCCAGCCTGCTCCTAACTTGTGTAGGATACAGTGCAGGTCATTGTGGCCTGGCCGTACCAACACAGGTTAGAATTGTGTCCGGACTAGCTCAATCCTCACTGGGGCAAGGCAGACATCAACCGTGGGTGCTGGGTCCTTGGCAGCTCATTTCTGGTGCCACCTTGTGATTTATTTTGGCCCAGGCACTTTTTGTGCCATGTATACCTGGAAGAACAAACTTAAACTGGAGAGAAAAAGCCGCATGTGCCTTTTGAACTCAGACCACAGAGACAAGGCGGATAGTCTCTTTCGGTTTTGTTTTGCTTTATTTTTAACCATCTATTTTAGGAGCCAGTGCCCCGACTCATCCTTACATGACTTGATTTTAATTAGTCAGCTTATGCAAGCATACCTGGAGGAAAACCATGCGAAACTGCTTAACAAGGAAAGAAGCTTAATGTCACAGATGTCTGACCTTCAAAAACTGGTGATTGGGTATTGTTGGGGGCATTAAAAATCTTCCACCGAACACGAGCCGCTTTCATTAAGAAGCGATAAAACCTCTTTTGTTCAGCATCAGAAGAGCCATTTACCTGGCCATAAACTATCTTGATTAATAGTGTTTTTAAGCAAGAATGCATAAAATTAATCAAAACATTTTCCTTGCTGCATTAGGAATAACTCAAAATCAGAGTGCAGTGTTTGAAAAGTATTAATGGCTTGACGCGGGGCTCCCACCATCAGCTCGCTATGAATGATAGACACAACATGAGGCTTGCTGCTTTTACAAAATGCCTATTGATAGAGAACAGCCTTCCTCTCTTCAGGCTTTCATGATGTAATCCTGAATAGTCAAAATAGAGCCAGTCTGGGCCCCCTGTGTAACACTCCCTGGTACGAAGCAGGAAAGTCAGTCGTGATAAATGAATTATTCTACATGGTAAATGCAACATTGATAGATTCAAGGGCTGATTGGGGAATGTCCCATCTAATTCTCCTTGGTGGGGAGTTCGTCCAGCAAAGGGGTTTTCAAAATCAAAGGAAGAAATAAGAGCCCAAAGTGAAGGTCAAAGGATTGCATTTGAAACCATGGACTATAATTTGACAGTGGTCGTAATCTTTTATTACTAATCAGAGAAGTGAAGGGCAGAGAGGAGTTTAAAACAGTAATCCATTGTTGCATGATTACAATTTATTCATAGGTTGCTTTTCAATGCAGAATGCAACTTTCAATGCTAGCACCATAGAATAAAATGAAAGAAGCACAGGAGGAAAAAGGTCAACAAGCGCAATATGACAGAAATGCTGTCATCACGCACCAGCAATAGTAACACAAAAACCAGATAGTAGCCAATGATATAGTTGTATTGTGCACTTACTTATGAAAAGATCCTGTTCCAAGGCCCCAACAACATCACTTTTGAAAAGGAACGGTCTCAGAATTGAGCCTTTTCCTTTCCAATTTCACAAAATAGATAAAAAATATGTGGGGAAAGATTGGAAGCAATATGTTGGAGAAGGTGCCTTTTCAGGAATACACGGTTCAGACCAGAGCCAGTTCTACAAGGCAGAACCTTTGGCCAGCTATTGTGGGTTCAACCCTTTAGGGGCACCATAACTGATGCCAGTCTTGCCCCCCAGGGTAGAACTGAGCACAACTAGCAGCTGCCAGCTCTTATGTTGATGACAGGCAGATTGTCCCCATATGTGCCCCGATATATAAGATTGTCATAGAACACTTGAAATATGTTATTTGGAGTAGCTGAAAGCTACTCAGGTAACCAAAGGGTGTGAGGCTTACTTGAAGAAACTGCAGCTCTCTGATTCCATGAGTTCAAGCTCGAGGTATAACACTGACAATGAATTTATACAAGATATTCCACCAAACAACTAATGTACTCTCTCTCTCTCTCTCTCTCTCTCTCTCTCTCTCTCTCTCTCTCTCATATGTGTGTGTGTATGCAGTTCTAACTAAACTCCCAATGCAACTGTAACACACACAGCATCAACCTAAAGGTGGGACACTTACAGAGGTCTCCTCTAGGTAAGGAAACACTTGTTCCCCTTCCCCTAATGCAAGTCTTTGCTGCCCCAGTGGGTCAAATCTGTTTCAGCCATTTTCTCTGTTATAGGTCTGAAGAATGTAAGAGAGAGGGAATGGGGGAAGGAACAGCTTGGCACAACTTGCTGGTGGTGGTATCTATTCCTTCCCTCCCCTGTTCCGTCTTTCACCTCCCCCACCAGACTCAGTGTTCCACTGTCATAAAATGGCTGCTGATGGTGCACTCCATGCACTCCGTCACTCCAACATTTTGGGAGCCAGGTCAAAGAGGCAGTGGCACTCCTAGGACGTTGGTGGAACTCCCTGGACTTGTCAGAATAGGTAAGGCAGTGGTAAGGGCAGGGAGGGGCAGAATGGGGCAGGAGGAAATGGGGCAGGACATTGTGGGAATGGTGGATTCAGTGGAGATGGTGTTTACCAGTTCCTGTCCTCCATTTTGGCAGCCTTCCTACCCCCTTTCTCTTCTTGGTTTTGCACCAGCTCAAGAACTGGGGCAGGTCTGAAGATGCCCATTGCAGAAACTGTAAATCCCCTTTTCCCTCTAAAGCCTCCCAACTCCCCCCCCCCTTACTGGTGCAGTGGTGGTGGTGGGGAGGGTGGAATTGGTCTATAAGTCAATATTTTTAGAAAGATTGCTGACTAATTACAAGAAAGGTGACTAATCACCAGAAAAGTTCAATACCTGTCGAATACATTGTGGAAAGCTATGTTAACATAGATTGTTCACATCCATAATTTGGTATAAAGTAAAGACATATTGCTGGGGAACAAAAATAGGTATTATAAACTATAGGCCTAGATTTCTTTTTTTGGTACACTGAAACTGGAAGGTCAAGGTAGTCTTTGACAAAAAATATATATAAGATCATTTACACAATTAAGCTTGGTATTTCATTTCAAGATTAAAATGGAATTTCAATGCGTTATTTGCATTTTCCTGACATGAATAATTATCTCAGAAACTAAATTTTCTAGAAGGAAAATCTATGGTATTTTTATATTCATGAACACAAATCATATTATACTACCTATATGTTTCATCCATTATTTAGAACAAATGCCAGATCATCTATTTTGAGCCTCTGGGCTGCCTCATTAAAATTAGAGTGTTATAAATTATTTGATATTGCTTTGGGAACGGTTGCCCTCCCATCCTGACTGCTATACAGTGTCAGGTTTATTATTTTTATTTTGTGCTGCATTCCCTTCTCTTTCCCTTGACCTCTCTGGTTCTGCTCCCCCAAAACAAACTATGGCACCAAAAGTCCATTTCCTGGATGAAGTTAATTCCCAGTGTATCATCCTCAGCTATCCTAAAACTTCTGAAAGCAAATACTGAGATGAGGCAGCTGTGCTGAAGGTAGGTTTGGACGACACGCTAAGTCTGCGGCAGAAAATACAACTACATTGGTGTCTGTTTAACATTACTAAAAGGGTTATGGACACTAATTGATATCAAACTGTACCCTTTTGGATGGTACTAGAAAGGACACATGCCGTCCAGGAAGTCTCCATTACATTCCTTAAGCCTAAATTACATGGTTTAATTTTCTGAATTTATGCAGGAGTCAAGTGGGCCCCTAATGAGGCTGAGTGAAGCAACTACCTTAGGTGGCGGATGGGTGCAAAGCAGTACCCTCTGAGCCCATTGGCCACCTCCCCCAACCCTGAAAGAGGTGCAGTCAAAGCAGCATGCCGTTGGTTCAAATGTTGATGCAGTTGAAAGATCTAATGAGAGCGCAATTCTAAGTTGCACTGGAATGGCGAGGCCGGGGGGCCTGCGCCATATCCAGTGCAGCTCAGGTGCGCTGGGGAGCCTCCCCAAGGCAAGGGCACATTCGCGCCCTTGCCCCAGGAGAGGCTCCAGCCTCCCCATAGGTTTCCTTAGATCTGTGCCTGCTGAATAGCGTTCTGGAGACGGCCACATCCAGTCTCCGCTCCCCTTCCCAGGCCAGCACGCCCACCCCATCCAGTTCCTCCCTCCTGCCTGCCCTCCCTCCTCTCAGAACGTCCCTTGCACCAGCCAAATTCGTTCTTTTGCCAGCTGGCCTTCTCACACATTCCCACACAGGCTAACCAGCTCCACAGCGACTCCATTCCGCCACAGTAGATACTAAAGCCTGTCACAGCCTGGCATTCCATCTCCCATTCCAAAACAAGACCACAGGTTCTCCTGCTTTGCTTCAGGCAGTACCAGCAGCTCAACCATCAGTCCACATCTTATCTCCTGCTGAGTAGCCCATGTAAGGCTGGTTGGGCAGGGGATTGTGGGGTTAGGTTTAGGCCCACACTGCTGCAGCTGGTCCCACCCCAACCCAAGGCCTGATTCACCCCCAGTCCACCCTTCTCCCCATCCAAAACACCCCTAAAACGTCCTCTCAGCACCCTTTCCAACTCCTGCACTGGCCTCCTTCGGTCAGTAACCTGACTATTATTGCATGGATGCTGTGAAGCATCCTCAGATCCACAGGCCAGGCTGGAGTCTACAAAGTCCGATTTATTACACTCTACAAATCTCATGGATCCTACTTTTGTGAATTCAGGGACATGGGCCATCATCCATTCCATCTGTCATCACTGCCACCATCAATGTTGGCAGACAAAAAATAGTGTTGGAACGGCATGTGGTGACACAAGGTGATGATGGAAGGGGGTAGAGAATCTGTTCATAAAAGGGGATTTCTTTCCCAGGGTAACTGCCCCCATACTTAGAAAAAAAAGTTATACAAACAGGTCTATGGTATCCTGGGACTGCTGAGAGAGAGAGAGAGAGAGAGAGAGAGAGAGAGAGAGAGAGAGAGAGACCGTTCCGTTGTGATCATTTTTATTAGATTGACAGTACTTCAAAGTTTGAAGTATCTGAAAACCCCAACGTTTGTTGTGGAGAACTGTGCAGCACCTGCCTTCGCCATGGAAATGAATTCTAAAGAACATTTTCTTTTCTATGCGAACAGATATCCCTATGGCCCTCAGAAGTCCTGCCTGCTATCCTGCCTGCAGTCCTCTGAAATGTAAATTCACAAAGATGAAAAAAATGAAGAAGACTAGAAGCCCAGAAAGAAGTTGTGTCCTCTTTGATCACCAGCTCCTCTTGGATCTCATCTGGTCATAGCAAGTAGGGGGAGGAGAACTCTTTGCTAGGGCATCCAAAGTAGAACTTGTACTATTAGAGGGCCAGTTGACTGTTTTCAGCCGTAAGGGAAGAGAGCAGCAATTGCAAAAGGAAGTGTCTTCCTTTGATATTAATAATCAACATGAGAAAAAGCCAGTGCTTGGTGCATACGAGAACATGGACCAATATTAAGATCCAAACTGATCTCTAAAGGAGAAACAGAACAAAGGGATGCTGCTTAGAGAAGCATCTGTACGATCATTTTCTTGACAGATTTATTTAAACATACTTAACAGATACGGCCCCACAGGAGGCCAGCAATGGTCAGAACTTGCTGTTTCCCCTCAAGGCAGCAACAGTTTTTGCTTATCCCATTGATACACTACTTTTTTGAACTGAATAGAATGCAACCAATTACATGGCCATCTTTATCTTAAAAGTTTCTATAGTACTATGCTCCATGCTCTCCTGGACCAACCCAAACAGCAACTTGAATAAATGCATATTATCTGCTTTTTGGATTCAGAAAGTTCCCATTCTGTGCTTGGCTCCACACAAAGTACAGGAAGCAAAGCAGAACAAAAAAACGGTAGGAAATGAACCATTGCGGATGAATAAGCATACAATTATAATCAGACAAAACTCCATGAGTCTTATTGAAAAGATTCCTCATTTGCCTGAAGCAAAATGCCTCTCCTATCAATCCTATAGGATTGATCTCCTATCAATCAGTCCTAGTAGGGAGGACCAGTGTGGTACATATTTACGCATAGATAATCCACACCAGACAGCCATGAAGCTTACTGAGCAGCGCGGGTAAGTCATTGTCAGTCAAACTATGTGTTGCTCTGAACCCTCAAGAAGAGATATGTCCAAAGAGTAAACGAGGAGTACTTAATGATGCTGAATCAACAACAGATGATGAAGTTCGGCAGATGTGGCAGACTACTAGAACTCCCTTTCCCTGCTAACTGGTGTTGTTCTTATATTTAGCAGGGGGAGAGTAATTGTTCCTCTTCACTCCAGAACAGTGTTTCTCCCATAGTTCCAGTCAGAGTCACCGTGGTACATCTGGAAGCTCTTCCCTCTCAGACAGGCAGGTCAGATTGACAGAAGACTTGCGCAAAAGGGGAGGGACTCCTGGATCCACCCAGTCTGACCTAGCCTCGTGGCTGGTAGGTTGCATTTTTCTCCATTGTTCCTCAGATCTCGTAAAAAAAAAAAAGTGGAGAACGACAGAAGACAGCTGATCCATGGCTTATAGTTGGACACAACAGCCCTTTTCAGGGCTCCATTGGGTGTGCACAGACTGCTGTTCAGCACTGGCACCTGCAGCTACAAGAGTTCCAGACCTGGATTTACTGGGCCTCATGGCGGAGCCGCGACCACCATTTTGAATTTCAGTGCGAAGCCACACCGATCAGACCTGACCCCCGCGCTCACTCAGGGCTGGGGACAGGCTTCAATTGCAACCACCTGACTCCCTCGCTCAGTCTGAGGTGGGGAGAGGGCTTTTGAAGGGTCTCCCCAGCCCTAGTGCTCCGACCCCCACGTCCAGCTGGGAGTAGGGGCGGCAGCCACCATTTTGAGTCCACACAGCGGGGCCTGCAAGCAGACGAGTGGAGGCGGTGTGGTGAGTGGCAACCCCCTTCCAAGGCCATGGCTAGTCCTGAGGGAGTCCCAGAACAGAGCCCTGCAGCGGAGGTCCCGATCGCGCTCCCGGATATTGAGACCATGCTCCAAAGAATGGTCACAACAGCCCTTAATTCAGCCCTGGGAGGCCTTCAGCTCGCCCCACGTCCACAGGATGCTCCCCAGGACAATGGGGGGAGTGCAGGATATCGCCAGCCTGGGGGGGGGGCTCAGGAGTCATAGCCACAGCCTGCTGACATGCAGGCAGAACAGCAACCTTCTGGCAGTGCCTCAAGTCACCCTTGTTCTTCAGGGCGAGATACGGGGATGCAAAATGGAGGGTGTACCCCCCCTCGTCGAAAGAGATCCAGGTCCCTAAGCGGGAACAGTATGGACCTTCTCATATCCGCACAACATCCCAAGTTATTGGACTCGGGATGAGGCAGAGGAATCATCCACTGCTTTTCTGGAGGAGAGGGAGATCTCATAGGAGGAAACTGCCCCAGACACCCCGAGTACCAGGCTATTCAAGACAGACCTGTTCCCACCTATGTTCCCCAAGGTTACCTATGTTCCCACCTGTTCCCACCTATGTTCCCCCAAGAGTTCTCAAGTTAAAGAAAGATCAGTACCCTACGGCAGAACAAGGCTTTTCTGACAAGGTGTGGGGTGCAGTTGATGCTTTCCCAGCTCAGCAAGAGACCCCCAAAGGGTTCCCGTCCCCAGAGTATTTTTGGCTCATTGACAAGGAGTGGCAGAATCCCGCCAAAAATAAGGACAATCAACACCCCTCCACTAAGTTGTATGCGCTATCCAATAACGAGATGCAACGTCTCAAGCTTCTGGTCATAGACGCGCCTTGTCACAGGATTGGGATCCACCTCAGTACTCCCAACAGATTCTGAGGGTTTACCTAAGGATGCAGTTGACCGCTGCATCGAAATGGCAGTCTGCAAAGGTTTTGAAGCAGCAGTGGGGGCTTTGAAGGCATCTGTTGCAGGTTCGCTCTTCGCCAGGGTGATATACCTGTGGACCCAGCAACTCATGAGAGACTTCGAGATACCAGAGGAAGTCAGGAAAGACATTACCAAGATGTCCACCACTGCAGCCTTCATGTCAGATGCCACTGCAGATGCCATGCAGTTGTCAGCCCTATCCATGGCAGCTAGTGTCATGGCGAGTCACAATACATGGCTTCGTCACTGGGATGTTGATGCAGCCTCCCAGGCTAAGGTGGTGGGCATTCCCTTTAAGGGAACTAAGCTCTTTGGGAAGATCTTGAACCACTCTTGGTAGAGACGAAAGGTAAAAAGAAAGCTCTACCTACAAGGGAAAAACCCTCCAAGCCCCAAGGCAAGCAACCCTCCTGCTTTTTTCGGGGCAGCAAACCTCAAGCTTCGGGCGCTATGACCCCTTCCTCCTTCAGCTCCTTCAACTCCTTTCATGGTTCCAGTCATCCGTGGCAATGTAAATCCACCTTCAAGCCCTGGAGGCAGCACCATTCTAACATTGAGAGCTCAATCCTAACCTGGAGTTAGGCTGGCACAGTTAGGCCAGCAAAGTTTGGCGGGCACAAGGGCCACCATAAAGTGTGTTTGGACCACACTCTGAGTCAGGGAGGATGGTGCCACTCTGTGTGCTGGACTCAAGAGTCAGACTCAAAGAGTGCCCCCAACATACTTTATGGTGTCTCTTGTGCCAGCCAAACCTTGCTGGCCTAACTATGCCAGCCTAACTCCAGGTTAGGATTGTGCTCTGAGCAACATCAGCCTGCATTGAAACCCAAACCAGCTTTAGCTTGACTTCTAGCCTCATGTCATTTCCAAGTGGGATAATGCAAAGAGCTCCCTTCCCCTAATCAGTTTAGGTAGGGCTGTTCTCTTCTGTAAGATGCTTTGAGTCTACTTGGAAGGGAAAGGCAGATACAGTTTCTCCCCCCCCCAAAAAAAAGCCAACGCATTTAATATCATGGAAAGTCATACTGAGTGTACCATCACTGGGCAAAGAGAACTCTGGCTTGCTCTGATGCCTCACTTCACATAGGACTTGAACGTTGGGACAAGCGGGAACCAACTGACTGCCAGAAATAGTAACCTGTGAAGGAAGGTGAACAAGATTCTCTTGAAGTCTTGGAGAAACCGAATCTGCAATCTCATCTCATGCAAAGAAAATCTCATAGAAGCCCATCTCTCTGTCAGAATTGAAAAGCTCTCGATGGCATGACTGCATATTTTTTCTTGTCCTTTTTATGTAAGTAGCACAAAGAAGAAAGCATTCTCTGACAGGGGTTAGGAGAGTCAACTTTCACAGAGAATGCCTGCTGATTCCTATATTAGTTGAACATAAACGTACCTTTGTGATGCTAGAGTTTGGTGCCGATTTCTTAGAATGTAGTTCTAGTATTTTTATTTTTTTTTAAAAAAACCCTCAGAAATGGAAAGAAATATATGCTTTCTGTTTCCCAAGCCTGAGGTCACCAACCTGAGTGGGCGATGCTGTGCTACACTTTGTTTATTGCTGATGATAGTTTTCTCGTGTACTGATCTTTTGTTCCAAGTATTGGTCAAAAGATCAGGATCATTTTTTCATCACTTTGAAATACACACTGAGAAGACAGTGAATAAATGGATTCTACACTCAACATATAATGAAAGCTATAATGATGATGATGATGATGATGATGATAAAGGAACACAGATTGACCATAAAACTGTGCTGAAAAACACTAACAGCCCAGTCCTACCTGAATCCCCCTGTGGCAATGCAGAGGTGCTGCCAACAGCACTGGCAATGCTGCATCTCAGGGGGGAATAGGGGTAGCTGGATGGCTCCTTGGGGTAAGGGGACATTTGTCTCCTTGCCCCTGAGTAAGCCCCTGCTGCCTCAATGGACCAACTCAGACTTGCACCAGTGATATCGCTGATGCAGGTCCGTGGTGATCCATGCAGGTGGATCAGGCGCGGGAAGGTGATTTGGGTGTGGCATGTGCTAATACTGCCAATCCCCCTCATGTGCCCAATCTGCCCCTCCCTGCCCTTTTCACCACTCTGCCCATTCAGTCTTCCCCTACCCTGTCCTGCACTGCTTTAGTGCAGTGAGACCTTGTGCATTCTGCTGGTGCACAAGGGAAAGCTCCAACCTTCTTGACAGCATGCCTAGGATTTGCACCATTGCAAAGCACTTTAAGCCACCTTTGCAACAGTGCATGGCAGCAGATCGCGTGTTCCATGGGGGCAGGCCCTAGTTCGGATTGGGCAGAAGGTCAGAGAAAATGTTTGCTTTTGAATGTGTACGTAGGTTAATTGCAATAATTCTTGTTCTTGACATGTAGGTAGCAGCAGCCACAGTGGAAGATCAGGCAAGCAAAAGTGATAACCCCAATATGAATGATAAACAGCAAGAGTGAGAAACCCAATATGTATTGGATGCTATAAGGGAAAGACTCTGCAGTACTTCAAGGACAAAGTCAGACTATAGCATTGTAGCAACAACAGCGAAACACCCTAGGAAGTTGTTGCAGTTGTCTTACATCTTAATTAGGCCTATGAATCATATTTACTGAGACAATGGAACACATAAACTGATATATAATACCAGTGCAGGGCAATCCAGCTCACATACTTTGCATGACAACTTTATTACGATGGTGGACTAGCATAACAATTAAATAGGAGAGTGGAATAAGGGGCTTGGAAATAAATATTAGTAACAAAAGGCCAAGTTGCAAAATAGTTGCATCATTCATTACTCATCATATTACACTGGAATCTCTGTCATCTGGATTCTAGATAAAAAGCGCCTTGCATTGTGAATGCAATATCACTATCTAGAGATCTGTCTCTACCTAATCGCATATAATTGTACTACGTTTCAACTGCACCAGTAACATATAGGCACAATTTGAAATGCTCTTCTCTGTCCTTGCTTGCTAATTCCATGCAGAGAGCTTTAGACAGAAGTCAGCGCTTTGCTTTCTCCCCGAGAATGTCAGCCAGTCACTTATATAGCAAAAGGGAAATTGTGTGCCCCAAAATTCTTGTCTTTGGTGTTCCTTGGGAACATAAGGTATCGGGGGGGGGGGGTGATGGTGAGTGTAGGAGCAGTCAAACTCACCCCATCCTCTCTTCCCACCATGGGAGTGCAGCAGCAGGGTTGCTCAGCAGGGGGACGGAAGGTGATAGGGCCAGTGATGACCATGACTAACTAGCTGATGGTTGGCCTTCCAATCGACAACTGTTTTGCCAGGTCACAAGCAAGGGAGGAGTGTATTGCACAAGAGGAGACGATGGCACTAAAGCTGCAGGTATGTATATTACACATGTCTCACTAACTAGGCAGGGAAACACCAATGGAGAGGGTCACAAGGCCAATGGGTGATTCCTGGAGCAAGGAATGCTGGGATGGGAGCATTCAGAGAATGGAGGCAAAAGCGGTGAAAAGCTTCACATTCTCATGCTTAGCTGGGGCAACAAAAGGGTCCCTGAAGGGAGATGGCTAAGGAGAACTAATAATGAAGTGTGTGTGTGTGTGTGTGTGTGTGTGTGTGTGTGTGTGTGTGTGTGTCCCAAAATGGTGGAGATACTGGTGGGCCTGTCTGGCCAGCTAATGCAACAAACAAGGCTGAGTGGATGAAGATGGGTTATAAAACAGAGAACCCACTTTTCTTTTCCACAAGATATTCATAGACCTGTCCTAATTTGGCAAATAGTTAGAAGAACACCAGGTCACTATGATGAGGAAAATGATATGTAAACAACAGGAGGGGCAAGGCAAGTTGGCCCAGGTGCAAAGCAGGGGTGTATTGCCAATAGTCACCCATAATATGAGAATGGGTGCACACATTTCACGTAACACAATTATTAGGGGAGTGGTTCCCAAACTGTGGGTCAGGACCCACCAGTGCGTCATGAGCCAATTTGAGGTGGGTCACAAATCACCTAGGGCAGCCATATTGAAAATATGGGAAGACGGAACACTGGACGGGGGAGGGCCGTGTGGTTGTTTTGCTTGTGTCAAGGCTGTAAATAGGCATTTCTTTCTGATTCATGTTGCTACTGGAAAATGGCTGAGAAATACCCCAACTTCTTGCTGCCTTCTCAGGAAAGCAGCAGGCTCTGGTGTCACAGTGACGGTACTTCCAGCCATGTGATTCCTTCCGGTGGGTTGTGTTTAGAGTGACAAATTGTCATTCTAAAAAGTTGGTCCGGTGATAATAAGTTGGGGAACCATGTATTACGGGATCACAACATTGTGCAGTCTATGTCAGCTGAGATGGTGGGCCTGCTTCAGGACACCCCAGAGCATCTGCCAAGCTTTGCCCACATGACTACTAAAGCACACTCACATATCTGCATCAGGTTTGACCCTGAGACGACTGCGATCAGTGTTAGTTTGGGAAGCCATATGGGGAAGAAGCCAAAAGTTGTGTTTTTAAAAAGTTAGGGAATAGTCACAGTTCAGTAGTCTGACAGGAACAATACACAAGGGATATACGGATTTGATTACAGGACATACTTGGTTAGATATAATCAATCATCCTTCTGCCACTTTTCTGGGCAAGTCTTAAAATGGAACAGGTATTCCTTCACAGCTTTCCCTCACATCCAGACTAACACCCTTTACAATGTTGGCTCTAATTTGTGGTGGGTGAGCATCTGATGTTCTTGTTTTTCCCTCCTTGAACCTTCTATCATCTTGTCAGTGAAATTTCATTTCCAACACTGGATAAGAAAGACAAATCTGTGGCATCACATTTTAAGACGTTCTGCTGTGGGTGATGAATTTCTTTTATGTGGAAGCATTAAACTGATGGAGAAACAAGGAAGAGAACAACATTGACAATAACCTTTTTTCTGGCATAGTGTCAATGTAGGATGCCATAACTTCAAGGGCAAGACCAGGTTGCTTGTCCCATCACAATGGAGAAGGGACCCTATGCCTGTATGAACCCCCATGCTCCTCACCCCCAGCTCATCTGCTGGTTGGGAGCTGCCCAGGCAAGCAATTTGGTGGGGTTGAGGATTTTCCCAGAGACCCTTCTCCACCCAGAAGGTCTCTGGGAGAAACCCAAAGTGAGGAGTAGATGGAAGAACCTGTATGAGATTCACACTGACCTTAACTTTTTTCTCCACCTCCCAGGGCAGAGAAGGTTTATGCAGAGAAAGCCAATTGGCCAGGGGGTGAGGGAAAGAGGAGGAGCCCATACAAAGTTCACAATGGTCCTTCCTTGTTCAGTCAATATTCAGGCAATCATATTTGGAAGACAGAGATACAGTGGCATATGAAGAGGGTAATGGGGGGGCGAGGCCCCAGATGCCAGGCTACAAGGGGTGTCTGAGCAGCTGCCCCAAGATTGTGGCAGTGGTGGCCCTGGCTGCAGCCATGATTTGGCTAGGGCTGGCTGTAGCAACCCACAAGAGAAACATGTCCATTGGTATGAATATATATATACATATATTTGGGAGAAACCCAAAGTGAGGAGCAGATGGAAGAACCTGTATGAGATTCGCACTGACCTTTCCTTCACACACACACACACACACACACACACACACACACACACACACACACACACACACA
>JAJKFI010036267.1:0-32056 GCA_029204185.1 Lerista edwardsae
TGTGTGTGTGTGTGTGTGTGTGTGTGTGTGTGTGTGTGTGTGTGTGTAAAAGTTGAGGAATTTATGTATATTGCTGGGGCACATCGGTTTGACTCTGTCGAGCCGTTGCTTCGACGACTACACTGGCTGCCGGTTCTGTTCCGGCCCCAATTCAAGGTGCTAGTTTTGACCTTTACGGCTCGGGGCCGGGGTATTTGAGGGACCGCCTCCTTCCATACAATCCTACCCGTGCTCTGAGTTCATCTGCGGGGGGGGCCTTCTGACTGTGCCGCCACCAGGAGAGGTGAGAGGGATGGCGGCCAGGAATGGGCCTTCTCGGTGGTGGCCCCACGACTGGAATACCCTCCCCTTAGAACTAAGAACTGCTCCCTCTTTGGCAATATTTCGGCGGGGGCTGAAGACCTTTTTATTTCAAAAAGCTTTTAACTGTTGACAGGCTGGCTGGCTTTCTTTTCTTTTTATATTAGGGTCCACGGGGCTTGTTTTAGTTTTTTAATTATTTTAAAATTGTTTTTAATTACTGTTTTAATTGTCAATATTGTATTTTAATTGTTGTAAGCCGCCTTGTGTGCCCATATGGCAGAAAGGCAGAGTATAAATTAAATAAATAAATAAATAAATAAATAAATAAATAAATAATGTATAGTGGGTCCTCTTTATCCACGGGTTTGGAACCTGTGGATTTGACCCACTGCAGGTTCCTGCAGCTGGAAGACTCACAGAGGACCACCCAGATGTGACTGGAAGCGTCCTCTGATTGCGTCTGGAGGTCTCATCATGGATGTCATTATCCACAGTTTTAAGTATCCAGGAGGATTCCATTCCTGGAACTCCTGCAGGTGCTGAGGACAGGCCTGTACATGTAGGATCACATCAGGATTTATCCCTTTTCTTTTCTGTGAGCATCCACTAAAACGCATAAGTGCTCCTGCAAATAGGTAAGACACAGCACAAAAAGAAGGGTGGTGCAATCCTGCACATGCTTTATTGCAGTCATTGCTTTATTGCAGTCATTTATCGATGTGCACATGTGCACCGATGACATTACAGAGGGGGCAGGGGAAAATAAATTTAAAAATTGCACGCATAGGTTAGATGGGATTTTATTGCTCCATTGTTCTTTGTGGTGTTTCTTGTGCATAAATGCCAAGAAAGGTTCTGAAAGGTTCAACCCCTGCTAACTGGGCAAGAGGCACTTTGTCAAGTGGTGTCCTCTTGTATTTAGCAGGGGGAGAGCAATTGTCCCTCTTGGGGACAGGGAGCCATTGAACTTTAATGTTATTATTTGCCTGTAAACTGCTTTGTGAACTTTGTGTTGAAAAGCGGTATATAAATACTAGTGATTGAGTGATTGAGTGATATATCTTATATCTACCTGGAAAAAAAAGGAACTGAACACTGTAGTAAACTCCATGCATCAAAAATAATTCAGCAACAAAAAGCAGAATGACAGAGTATTCCTAATGCATCAGGTCCACATTAGAATCAAGACAAACAACCCGATCACATCTGCCAGCTTCTGCCAGTCGTACACACGTTCCACTGGCAGAAGCACCAGAATCCTGGTGCACAGCACACAATGTTGTTGCACACGCCACTAGCAGCCAGCAAAAAGAGGCTCCCAGGGCAGTCCACTAAAATTGGGTGGTGGGAGAGTTAAAATAGACCCAAGAACATAGGTCTTTACCCAGCTTGCAATTAGTCTGTGGAACTCATTGCCACTGGATATGATGATGGGGTATGGCCCAGATGCCTTCAAAAGGGGAATGGACAGACTGGTGAGGAAACATCCATCGCAGGTTCCAAGTCATGATGATTTGATGTCACCTTTGGGTTTTAGAAGTAGCATCGCTCTGAATGCCAGCTGCAAGGGAGTAGCAGCCGGTCTCTTGCGTGCTCCCTGAGACATCTGGTGGGCCACTGTGAGATATAAGAAGCAGGGTTAGATAGTCCTATGGCCTGATACTGCAGGGCTCTTCTGATGTCCTCGTGTTAATCTTGCCTGTGCCCTGAATCTACGAAGAAACTGCAAGTCGGCCTCTCTCTGTGAGCCTCATTTTCTCAGGTGCAATATGCAGATGATAATACTTCCCTTACAGGACTGTTGCAAGGACGACATCCAGGCTTGCAAGCTCAGGAATGGCTGTCTCATTGTTAGGCATTCGCTTAGGCAACGTCAGAGAAGAAGGCAAGTCCTCCCATCCACCCCCCAACCACTTTTCCTTCCTTGCTGCGTTGGGTCGTGACCCCAGTTGGGGTCACAAAGGCTCATTTGGGGTTTTGGGTGAATCTTTGGGCAGAAGATTTAGCCGAGAGGGTTAATGCCTCCGTTTGCCCGAAGATAACACCTGAAGATCTCAAGGTCGTGAGCTCGGGACTGCCGGAAGTCTCTGCGAGCAGCAGACCTTGCAAACTGCGGCTGATTACAAGCTGAGTTTCAGCTGCCTCGTGGGAGGAGGAGTGTGCTGAAATCAGCTGCGTCTCTGGTGGCAGCAGGGAAGCCTCATCAGCCAGCAGACGACAGACGGGTGGCTAAAGAAAGAAGGCTAAATCCAGACAGAAAGATCTGTAGGAGTGTTGTTCTTGGAAGATAGAACATTCTGTAAATTGTAAAAACCTTCGGGTTTGTGAGAAAGTCTGCCTATGTAAACCGCCTTGAGTTCAATCATTAGAGAAATCTAGTGATATTAAGAAAGGCGGTATATAAATAAATGTATTATTATTATTATCTTTCAAAGCCTGTGCAAGAGAGGGCTTGAATCCAATCCACCCACAGTCCAGCCTGATCAAGACCGAGTCCTCGATCGAATCCTGCACAGCTTCTTCTCACTGTCGTGCCCCACAGCTCCTAAGGCCGGCCCTGCTCAGGCTGCGACCTCCCAGGGTTGCTGTGAAGACAGAAGAGGTGGGGAGGAATGGGACAGGCAGGGCAGGGGGCACTGTGACGGGACAGGTCAGGTCCGGGGAGGGGGTGGGATCAGTGATGTCATGCAGGGGGAACGCGGGGGAACTCAGTTCCACTAGTTAAAATTAGGGCTGACTCCGCCCACTTCACTCTCCCTCCTCCCCCTCCCAATTCCTCTGCAAAGAGCTTTTCTTCTTGGTTGGCCGGCACTCAGAGGGTTAAAGGGAGCGACTCCGGATTCCTAGGGGGGCAAAGGGGGAAGGGCTGCAGTGGGGAAGTCCCGTCCTGCACAGCCCCCTTCCTCGCTCCCTCCAGCCACACACATGGAGTCAGCAGCCGCTCTGGTGAGTCTGCAGCCCACTGGGGAGAAGGCAGCGATGTCATTCAGGGGGAACAGACCAGAACGGGTGTTCCGGATCCTAACGGGCTCCGTGGCTGCTTCTGGGGGTTTTTTCCCCAACATTTGAATTTGAACTTAATAGTGAGCTCCTGTTCCTAAATCATTTGAATGACACTACTGGGTGGGATTGGCAAAGGGTCTCCAGCCTCATACTTCATTTATTTATGGGGGTTGCGGAACAAAAAGGTTGAAGACAGCGGGACCGAAGGAAGTTGGGAGCATCTTTCCTTCACTCACAGCTGCACTGAAAGACCAATATGGCTACAAATCAAGTGCCAGAAGACTGGGAAATGTAGTTTTTCCAGTGCTATAGGTGTGCCCCAGACATCTGGGGAGTCACACTCTGTTACACTCCTGATGACATGTTCCGGCACGTAACAAGATCCAAAGCGACTCAGGACTCCTCTCCAAAGAGCCTGTTCTCCAAACTGCATGAAAATAGCTTGGATTTTCTGATGCTAGCTGCGAGATAGTGATGGGGACTTTGCCCCATCCTAATTACTTTCACAGGTGCAGGGGGGGCACCCAGATGGCGGTGGCAGCGTAGCCTGGACGGCCCAGCCTGAACCGGGGTGAACGTGTGGAAAGAGGCAGCCGCCTCTTCCCCACTTGTGCTTTGGAAGGAAAGTCAGTAGCATTTTGCTCCAGATGCTCAGTGATGTCACGCTGCACAGGTCAGGCCCACAGATGAGGCTTGCACATCTTGCAGTGCTCCTGGGACCGTCCTTGCAATCCATGAACCTCGGCATTTGCATCTGACCACTCCAATATTTCAAATGAGCACATGGATTTTCCTTTTTTTGCACATGCCAAGTGATGAACTGTCACAACAGAAGACAACCTGGGCTGTCTTCTGTGCCAGCGCCCCAGCACCCACCTCCTGTAACTCTGCTCCCACGACACATTTCCGATCCCGATTCCGCTGCTGCTATTTAAAGGTTAGGAAACAAGCCTGCACAGCCAACTGTGCTCATGTCACAGTGTGTGCTTTGGCCCCAGGGCTTCCCACTGAGTCAGTGGTGGACTGTGAGATCTGAGCCGGAGATGTGCTGACTCACAGCCCGGCCTCCGAGCCACAGCGCTGCATCCGAGAGCAGTGCCCAAAACGGGCAAGGTTCCGAAAGGTCCAACTCGAGCCGTTCTGCCACCGGGCTGCCGTGCCAACCAAGGCCGTGCAATTCAGTGGCAGCTTTTCCGAGGGCTCGGAAGGAGGATCGAGTCATCTGGCTTCAGAGGTGGCCCAGCAAAGAGAGGCAGGTTAACGGCGCCTTCCTCCTGCCAACTCACTTTGCTCTGCCTTGTGGCTGCGGGCTTGGAAGCTGGATGGCAGCCCTCCGACCATATGGGCCGCATTACCTCGAGGCAGCAGGGAGACCAGGAAACAGATTTCCAGGACTGGCTCGGCTTGGCAGAGCTGGATTCCATTCCCAAGCTCTCCTTAAAGGAACAGCCCACGTAACAGAAGGGCCCCGCTGGAGCAGGCCCAAGGCTTAGCTAGACCCCACATCCTGTCTCCCCACAGTGGAAAAGGAGGCCACATGCCGGAGAGAAAGGCATACCCAGCGGCGTCATGCAGCCGGAACGCTGGGCGGGAGGAACGGGTGAGCGGCAGCCCGCCCATTGCGTACCGCTCCGTTTCGCCGTCTTCCCCGCCCCCGCCGGCTCTTGGCTCTTTAAGACAAGCGGGAGCACGGAGAACGCAGCGCTGCCCAGCACACCCCTTGAATAAGACGGTGCGTTTTTAGCCCCTGTTTTTTGGGGGGGAAAGGTGCATCTTATGCTTGGGGAAATACAGTTTCTCTAAACCCCCAAGGGGTTTTTACAAGTTACAAAGAAGTTCTGTCTTTCAAGAACTACAACAACATACAGATGGAACTTTTGTGGTCTAGTCCTTCTTTCTGGCGGCACGCTTGCCTTCCTGCTGGTTGATAGACGGCTTCTCTGCTCCCACCAAAGAAACAGCTGGCCCAGCACAACTCCTCTCTCACAGGCAGCATATGCCTGTGACATAAGGCAGTTATGTTTTCCTTTTCCAGTTTTTTGGCTATACATTTTGACAGAATACAGATATTTCAATGCAGTTTATTTCATTACACGCTGTTTTACCCATCGTATGATATATAACATGATGGTATTATTCAAAAATATCAAGATTTTCATAATTTTGGCCTGTAGTGGTGTCACACACACACACACACACACACACACACACACACACACACACGCACACGCACACACACACACACACACACACACACACCCCAAGAGTATCATCTGGTGCAGTCCACACCCTCTGCACCCCCTAGTGATGCTACTGGGCAGAAAGCTAGCGGAAAGGTTTAAGGGGGTGCATGACACAATCCACACGGACAAGCGAGAGTGCTGGGTGGAGGTGTGCGGACCGGGGGCCCAATCCTATCCAACTTTCCACCACTGATGCAGCTGTGCCCATAGGGTACGCCATTCTGTGGGGGGGGGAGTCAAGGTGGGCTCCTCAAGGTAAGAGAATGTTTGTTCCCTTACTTTGGAGCTGCATGTGGCTGCATCCATGCTGGAAAGTTAGATAGGATTGGGCCCTAAGAGAGAACAAGGAAGACCAGCCATAAGAACATAAGAAGAGCCCTGCTGGATCAGGCCAAGGCCCCTCTAGCACAGCTTCCTGTATCTCACAGCGGCCCACCAGGTGCCCCAGGGAGGTATGAGACAACAAGATGCTTGGATCCTGTTGCCACTCCCTTGCACCCGGTACTCTGAAGTAGCCCACTACCAATGCAAGGAGGTTACAACCCACGATGGACTTTTCTTCCAGAAATCCGTCCAATCTCCTCTAGACCAGATGGCATCTAGACCAGATGCCATCACCACCTCCTGTGGCAAAGAGTTCCACAGATTAACTACCCTCTGGGTAAAAAAAGTACTTCCTTTTATCTGTTTTAACTCTCCCAACCCACAGTTTTAGCGGATGCCCCCTGGTTCTGGTGTTTTGAGAGAGGGAAAAGAACATCCCTCTATCGACTCTATCCCTTCCGTGCATAATTTTGTATGTCTCAGTCATGTCCCCCCAGTGTTTTTTCTAGGCTGAAGAGCCCCAAACGCTGCAGTCTTTCTTCATAAGGGAGGTGCCCCAGCCCCGTAATCATTTTTGTCACTCTCTTCTGCATCTTTTCCAGCTCCACTGTGTCCTTTTTGAGGTGCGGCGACCAGAACTGTACACAATATTCCTGGAGGGGGTTGCTGGAATCTGGGCAAGAAGGAGCAGGGCATGAACCCCCATTTTGGCTGTGAGAGCAGAGAGGAAGGACCAAATCCTGGCAACATTATGATCTGAGGAGCCGCGTGACGTGGTGACAGAGGGCATCGCTAAAGGTTGCCCCTGCTCTCTTTCTAAGTCTAGAAGTTCCCCCAGTTACTCCTTGATTCCGGAGGAGTGAAGTGCAAAGCAGGATGAGCCTGCAAAAGGATGGAAGAGGGTCCTCCTGGCTGTGTGAGTGTGTGTGCAGTCGCGCTCCTGTGGCTAACTGGCCGTTTGATGGTTGCCATTTGATGGCTGGCATTGGGAATTTTTATGCCCAGGTCCTAGGGCTGACATGTAGACATTCCCACAATTTAGCAGGCAGCAAGGGTAGGGATGTGGTGGCGCAGCGGGTTAAACCGCTGCTGCTGGGCTTTCTGACTGGAAGGTTGGGAGTTCAAGACTGCGCGACGGAGTGAGCTCCCGTCGCTTGTCCCAGCTCCTGCCAACCTAGCAGTTCGAAAGCACCTAAATGCGAGTAGATAAATAGGTCCCACTTGGGTGGGAAGGGAACGGCGTTCCGTGCACTGCGGCGTAGAGTCATAAGAACATAAGAACATAAGAAGAGCCCTGCTGGATCAGGCCAAAGGCCCATCTAGTCCAGCTTCCTGTATCTCACAGCGGCCCACCAGGTGCCCCAGGGAGCACCTGGTGTCCCAGAAGCACCAGCCATACGGGCCACATGACCACAGAAGCTTGTCCTCGGACAAAACACCGGCTCTACAGGCTTTGAAACGGAGATGAGCACCGCCCCCTACAGTCGGTCATGACTAGACCATTCGGTCGTGGGGAAACCTTTACCTTTAACTTTAAGGGTAGGAGCAGAGGAAAAGGAGTCCGGCTGGCAGTCTGGCTGGAGAATCCAGTCTGAGTTTCCCAGACTGAGGGCTTGAGGCAGACCTGAGAGCCAGGCAGGCATCCCTGAAAAACCACACCAGGAACAGGTGCGACTCAAGAGGCAGGTATAAGGAGGACCGTTATTTGATCATCACCTTGTCTTGCATTTATGTAGAGGACCCCACTCCCCCGCCAAACATGACTGGGAAATCACGGTCCTGTCTGAGGTGCAGGGATGCAGCCTGCCCTGAGAATGATTAAAAGTTTTTTAAAAATTGCATTCACTTCATTGGTTTTGCATTTTCTGGGCCTGTCTATATACCTGGCCAGACCAAAGAAGCATGCAATGGTGCACTCATCATGGAATGGTGCACTGCAGAGTCGGGTCAATTGGATCTTCCTGGAGAGGCAGGCAGGGAAGACGAGACACATGTCCTTGCAATTTCCCGTTTTCAGCCACTTTGCTTCTGTTCCTGGTCACTCGGAGAAAATCCTGCCTTGCCACAGGCGATTAGCTCACTGGCTGTTTCCTGGCTTGCCTTGAGAACAGGAAGCAGGGAGCGTTTATGTCAGATCAGCCACCAAGGCAGCTTTCTGGACACGGTGTGCTCGGAGGGCTCAGGGATGCTAAGAGACGGGATCGACCAATTCTCCTCCTGGCCGCTTCCCCAGAAAGAAAACCTGATGGATGGATGTGGCTTTTAGCTACTGTTTAAGCGGCCATCAGGGATGCTCGTTCTTAGCTCCCAGCAGTGCTGGGGAAGTAACATCTCATTTCCCCACCTGCCTAATCGCAAGCAGATGAGTGTGTTTGGTCTACACAGCCGTGTTTGAAGGGGAAGCTGGCCTCCGGTTCCTTGCCAGGAAAGAGAGTGATTAGCCTTGCCTCGCACTTCCACTGTAAGCGTGCCAGGCGAGTGGAGGAGAAAAGCGTTGTGAGGAGATTGAAACCGTCCCAGCTGTGTGCCAGCTGTTCCTCTCTTGGAAAAAAAATGGAGGGCATTCAATGAACATTATAAAAAAATATATATGTGGAGCTGCATTTTCTGTTTTAAGTGTGTTTTTGCAGGGGTACCATTTCAGCATGGGGCAGAATAAACCCCAGGTCTTGGAATATGCGAAGTGGTAATCAAGGGGTGTGTCCTCTGAGCATGCGCAGAGTGCATTTATCACACTACCGACTAGCCACAGCCTGTTTTCTCTACACACTTTGGATTAAAGAGCAGAACTGTATAGGTGGGAAGAGAGGCTTCAGCTCTGGTCTCTCTTTTTTCCCCTGAAAAATTAAGCACCACGCTTGGTTATTCAGATATGGTGACCGACGGAGACCTTGGAACATACAGAAGAGAGTGGCCAGTGAGATTGCTTTAAGAAGCGTTCTAACAGAGCTCCTTCCCGTCAAGATGGTGTGAGAGCTTCTGAATGACCAGTCTGTTCAGAGGCAGGTTTATTTATTTATTTATTTATTAATAGATTTTTACCCCGCCTTTTGTGCCCGAAGGTTGCTGGTTAAAAGAACAGACTGGTGGACTGAAGCGAGCTACTGGGTGCAAGAGAGTTGGGGCCCCTACTCTGCATTGAGCAAAGGGGGTAAGGGGTGATTGGTGGCCTCGTGGCTGAGAGAGAGAGAGCAAGAGAGAGAGAGAGAGAAGAACTGTGAGGATGCAGGACTCAGTGGTGTTGCTGCGGGGGACGCAACAGGTGACACACTCGGGCGTGACATCACTACTGGCCAAATTTGTGAAAATCTTATTTTCAAATAATACCATCATGTTGTATTATACTGTATCATTTACAACAAAATGCAATGAAAAAATCAATGCTGCAATATCAGTCAGTCAGTCAGTCAACAGGTACTTATATACCGCTTTTCAACTTATATACCGAAGTTCACAAAGCGGTTTACAGGCAAATAGTAATAATAAAGATAAATGGTTCCCTGTCCCAAAAGGACTCACAATCTTAAAAAAAAAAAAAAAAAAAAAAGGGCAGGCCGCCAGCAACAGCTACCAAAAAGACTGCGCAGGGGTGAAGAGGGACAATTACTCTCCCCCTGCTAAATATAAGAGGAACACCACTGGAAAAAGTGCCTCTTGCCCAGTTAGCAGGGGTTCTACTTATCAGTGTTCTACTTATAAAATTAGTTACAGCCACAACACCAGAAAAAGAAAACACAACTGGCTTATGTAACAAAAAGTGGATTTCCTTATCTCAAAACTGACTGATGAAAGCCAATGAGGTGTTACTATGACACAGCAGATAATCAATTAGGTGTTAAAATGAGCCAGATCTCATTTCAGTGTATCAGAGCCAACCCTAGACCTTGTCTTCATTTGTGAGGGTGTCATTAAATGGGCCACTGGTTTTTTGTGGGTTATTTATTTGCTGTATGTTAAAAGAAATAAACCCGGTGAATGGGGATGATCCCAACCCTGGCGATGCCTCTCCATTTAGGCTGTGCGCATGACGTTGCCATTGATTGTGTGTGGTCTGGTGTGGGAGGTGGGCCATCATGGGGGTGACGCAATGAGCCCTCGCGCCGGGCGACACAGACCCTAGTGACGCCACTGGCAAAAGCTCTCTCTGGGCAGGCACCAAGCGCCTTTTTGTTTTACGTTTCATTCCCACTTGAGTCCAAGCCCACCCAGAGGTCCAGCAGAAGCAGCCCTTCAGCAGTGGGCATGTGGAAAGTGCCCACCGCCATCCATTTGCCTGTTGGAGACGTTTGAGCCTCCCCCCCTTCCGCTCTCCTCTCCTCTCCTTCATGCTTCCTCCACCCCACCTTTCCCTTCTTCTTGCTCAAACCCAAGGAGTGGGGTGGGAGACGACAAGGAGGGACCGCAGAGGGTGTGCTGTGGCTAGAAGCGACTTGCAGGGAGCTTAGGACACAAAAGGCATTCCATACGTGTGCCTGCGCACGCACGCACACACACATGCACGCACGCTCATGCATGCCTGTTGCAGACCCTCGGGAGTCTACCACCGCATTCTGCTCCTCCTTTATACCAGTGCTCAGTTCCAAGTGCATGTGTGTTTCATTCTCTGGCCACTTCCCCCTTCCCCAGCCCTCACCCCCCCCCTTCCATCGACTTCTGGTGTATATGAAAGAGCTTGGCAAAGACATCCCATGGTTGCTAAGCAACAGTGCGGTACTCCTCTCCTCCCTGGAAGTTGCAAAATGGCCAGCTGGGACCTCTAATCCCTGCTCTGAATTTAATTTCTTAAACTCTCTCCCTCATTTCCCTTGCAAAGTGCCAGATTCTTTGCCATGTTTGGCTGGATTTGCCTGCAGTTGTGTCTTAATGACTGCTCGGAAGAGGAGCAACTCATGCAGGGCCTGCCAAATGGGTGGCGGAAGGAGCTCGGAAGGGAGGTGGGGCCTGGGCTCAGCCGATTCCCAACTCGGAACCAAGATGTTTGGTCGATGTGCAAAGGGATGGGCAGGCCACACCTGGAGTGTTGCGTACGGTTCTGGTCGCCACATCTGAAAAAGGATACGGTGGCACTGGAAAAGGGTCAGGAGAGAGCAGACAAAGCGATCCCTGGGCTGGGGCACCTCCCTTAGGAGGAAAGGCTGTTGGGGCTCTTGAGGGCACAATCAGTGATGTCATGCAGGGGGTACGCGGGGGTACGCAAGTACCGGCTTCTAGGATTATGGCTGGCCCTGCCCATTCGCCCGCCCACTCGTCGACTCCGCCCCCTGCAACATTTGAATTTCCTGCACGTTTGAGTTGCCTGCACTTTCTCAGAGCCAGGCAGGCAGGCATGCAGTGAGCAGAGCAGAGCCTTGCCTTGCCATTGAAAAATGAGCTGCTCTGGGGTTTTGGAACTGTTGGGTCACTTTAACATGATGCCAGGCCTCCTTAACATGTTCTGGGGGTGCTGTGGAATACTGTTATGTTGCAACTGTTGGGTCAGTTTAAAATCGTCTGAGGCCTCAAAAAGGGCTTTTTCATGTCACTTCCTGCCACGACCTCACTTCCGGTTATGACGTCACTTCTGGTGGGCGGGTCCCAACACGTGCCAATCAAAAGTGAGTACCGGTTCTTAAATCATTTAGATGACACCACTGGGCACAATCCTAACCTGGCATTGCCCCAGCGCAGCACTCTTGCACTAGGCTGCCACTGTTGCAAACGTGCCACGGGGCGCATCTGCTCCACGGATTTGGTTGTGGGGCCTGCACAGCAGCAGCCCCAGCTCACGGGCACCGCCGCACCTGTCAGCAGTGCTGGTCGAGCTCTGGCTTAGCTCTTCTGGTGCAGGGCCACGCCAAGGGCATGCCAGAGGCAGGCAGAGGGCATAATGGGGTAGTGCCATGGGCAGAGAGGGGTGGAAACGGGACACGGCCTTTGCGCCTTTCCAAACCCCCGTCCCCAGACTGGGCTGGCTCCTCCTGGTCACGGGCAGTGATGTCATGCAGGGGGTACGCGGGGGTACACGAGTACCGGTTTCTAGGATTACAGCTGGCCCCGCCCATTCGCCCGCACACTCGTTGACTCCGCCCTCTGCAACGTTTGAATTTCCTGCATGTTTGAGTTGCCTGCATGTTCTCAGAGCCAGGCAGGCAGGCAGGCAGCGAGCGGAGCCTTTCCTTTCCTTGCCACTGAAAAATGAGTTGCTCTGGGGTTTTAACATGATGCCAGGCCTCCTTAACATGTTCTGGGGGTGCTGTGGAATACTGTTGCCACTGTTGGGTCAGTTTAAAATCATCTGAGGCCTCAAAAAGGGCTTTTTTATGTCACTCCCTGCCACGACCTCACTTCCGGCTTATGATGTCACTTCCGGTGGGCGGGTCCCGACACGTGCCAATCAAAAGTGAGTACCTGTTCTTAAATCATTTGGATGACACCACTGGTCACGGGGACTTGCGCCTACTATTTTGCTGGCACAGATCCAAGCAGCCCCATAGCGATGGCTGGGGCTTATCCCAGGGCAAAGGGAAAACATCCCCTTACCCTGTGCTGAGCTGCTGCAGCCTCCTACCACTGTCAGGATGCAGCACAGGTTGAGGCTGCCTGCCTAGGTCAGCACAGGTTAAGACTGCGCCCTCCGTGGATACATAGGGACAAGGACACAAAGGTTGAAACATCAGGTATCCGTCGGTTCTCAGCATTTTAATACTTATGACTAGCTTTTTGTTACCCGGCGTTGCCCGAGGGACAAAGTATCCCCAGCGTGTAGTAGGAGAAGGAATGAATACAGGGACAGAATCAAGCAAAGGAGCGTACTTGAAATTGTCACACGCACTGATCAATGTCTGCAGGTCCCGTGGCAGTGTGAGACACTCACAGTAATGTTAATCTAACCCAAAACCTGTTTGCAACCCACATTTTTAGTTTCTCCTCCAGGAGCAGGAATAACAATGAGGAGACAGGGACACAATCACGTACAAGGGCAAGATGAAGCAGGCATACTCACTGATCAGTGTCTGCAGGTCGTGTGTTAGGATAGCACTGAAGTATGAGAAAGTGGAAGAGGTGGCCAGCTAGCTCTCTGGAAATAGGTCCCTCTCAGATCCGACTGGGTGCTGGAACTCTCCGGATCATTTGCAACTCTTTTAAGCCAGTTTCACTTTCGGTTCGGCTTTGTGAATCACATAACCTGCAGAATCGTTTCTGACCACAGGGTGGCAGCAGACCTGTAGCCCAATGCAATCCCTTTGGTTCCTGACGATCTGGCCCCGCTCCCCAAAAAACGGGGGGCTGTAGGGGGGTCTGACCCCCGCATTGTTCTTTGCCAGGCTGCAAGGTACGTGTGTGACAAGTTTCGTGGCTGTGGGTCAAGGCACGGAGACGCCTATAAATAACATACATACATACCCACATACATACACACACACATACACACACACATACACACATACATACACACGTCCGTTTTTTTATATATAGATTACACATCTGATCAATATATCTTCTCATCATACAATTTCACTGGCATATCAAATCTATTTTTTTTTAAAAAAGAAAGAATCTATATCTGTTATAGCTTATTTCACTATCTATCTAGCCATGCGTAAAATATTTTCCAAATATTATTAGTTCTACCTACATCGCCATTTTTCATTCTTTCTGTTAATATATCCATCTCTACCATTTCATAAATTTTTTGTATTAACATTTCTATTATGGGTACCTCTGCATTTTTCCACATCTGTGCATAGACAAGTCTAGCTGCCGTATTGATATGTATAATAATGCGTTTCACTTCTTGATTAAACGTAATTGGTAAAATATTTAGGAGAAGCAATTCAGGTTCAAAAGGGATATCACATCTCAGGATATTTTGCAATATGATATGTACTTTCTCCCAATTGGTTTTTTGTTTTTTTTTTGTTTTTTGCTTTACAACAGGTCCACTACATATGGTAGAAAGTCCCTATAGATTCTTGACATTTCCGACATTTATTATTTGTTCCAGGGTACATCTTAGCTAGTTTGTCTGATGACAAATGCCACCTATAAAACATCTTATACATATTTTCTTTCAATGATACTGCTTTAATTAATTTAATATTCGTTTTCCAAATTTGAAATATTAAATAAAAGATTTATTTTTTTAAAAAAAGACTGCGTCCTCAGTTTAGGAGGAAAAAAAAAGGCATGGGGGAAAACAACATGATTGGGGGCACAATCCTAACCTGGAGTTAGGCCGGCACAATTAGACCAGCAAAGTTTGGCTGGCCATCATAAAGTGCATTTGGACCACTCTCAGAGTCAGGGGGGATGGCGCACGTCTGTCTGCCGGCCTCTCTGACTCTGAGTGGTCCAAACATACTTTACGGTGTCCCTTGTGCCAGCCAAACTTTGCTGGCTTACTTTGCCTGCCTAACTCCAGGTTCGGATTGAATTCTAAAACATACAAAGTTTTGCAGGAGGCAGATAGGCTGTACATACAGATGCTCTTTTCCCTCTCACATGACACCAGCATGAAGGGACAGCTACTAAAATTAAGCCTTGAGAGAGTTAGAACAGCCAAAAGAAAACATGTCATAGCAAGCATGTCATGCATCTGGAACTCCTTGCCACAGGATGTGGTGATGGCGCCCGGCCTGGATGCCTTTAAAAGACTGGTGGAGAAAAAGTCTATTGCGGGTGACCAGCCTTGATAGAGCTTACAATGTTTGCGGCCTTTTTGTATAGAGAGAAAAGGGCAAGGAAGGTGGGAACACAATTGCGGGTTAGAGAATTATGCCTGATGTGGATAGGGTGGAGACAGCGGCATCATGCAGCCGGAACGCTGGGCGGGAGGAACGGATGAGCGGCAGCCCGCCCGTTGCGTACCGCTCCGTTTCGCCGTCTTCCCCGCTCACCCGTTCCTCCCACCCAGCGTGAAGTGAAGGACAAAAAGGGGTCCAAAAAGGGGTCCAAAAGCCGGAGCTGCATGACGCCACTGGGTGGAGAGAGAGGAGCTTGTCTCTCTCACAGGATGGGAACCATGAACCAATGAAACTGATTAGTGGGAGATTTGTGGACCCCTTTTTGTCCTTCACTCAGCACATTGTACATTAGCAGCAGTGATTGTCAAATTGTGCATGGGTCCTAATTTCTGGTGGGTCCTGCAGAGTTTTCAATGAAAACACTGGGAATGGAAAGATCAGATAACTAATTGCCTCAAGCCCTGAGGCTAGTCAAAAATTAGATAGCTGCTAATTGTTCTGCAAGCAGCTGAGCTCCTGTTGCAAGCTTGTGAGACATTGGGAGATGTCTCATCAATGACAGGTAGTGGGGGCAGGTGAAGTTCTGGGTCACATCACTAAGCCCCTCAAGCCTTGAGGCCATTATTGGGGTTGCCTCATTACGAGAAACGGATCGAGGTTTGTTTTTGTTTTTTTGTTTTGCAAATAAAATATTATTGTAAATAAATAAATAAATAAATAAATATATGATTTCTTTCTAGATCTCCTTTTATCTAAGTCTTGTAAGGCTATGTGGGTCCTGGGAGAATGTCATTTTAAAAAGTAGGTCCCAGTGCTAAAACATTTTGAGAACCGCTGGTCTATGGAACTCATTGCCACAAGTTGTAGTGACAGCCCTTAGCTTGGAGGGCTTTGATTGGACAAATTCATGGAGAACTGAAAGCCTACCAATGGCTGCTCCTTGTGACAGCTGTGTGCAACCACACATTTCAGCAGCAGTCTGCCTCTATCAGTGGGACCAATGGCAGGAGAGAAGGTTGTCTTTCTCGCCTGCTTGTGGGCTTCCCAGAGGCAGCTGCAGGGGCACTGCAAGAAACAGGATGCTGGACTAGACATGCCCTCTTTTTGTGTGGTCCAGCAGGGCTCTTCATCCTACATGCTCTAACTACTACACCACACTGGTTCTCACTTCTTAGGGAAAAGGACTATTTACTAAACCAGCTTAGCTGGCGGTGGAACAGGGCTGCTTCTAAAGCATTACAGAGTTGTGGGCAAAAAAGCATCCATAGGTCTCCTGCCCTCTCTGGGGTTAAGCTTGCTCCTTTGTCCAGGTCTCATTCTTCCCCCAGCTGCACTCTTTCCTCCCCCCCCCCCGCCTTTTTATTGAACTGGTGCAATGAGCTGTAATTATGTATTTAAATATTTAGCTGTTCATCAGCTTTGCAAATTAAAACCATCTATTCTGCAAAACCCACACCCTTGGCGGGTGTGTGTATATATATAAAACCCTTAGATGCTTGTCAAGCCCTGGATCCTATTCTCAGGCAGCCTGGCATGCACCTGTTTCCTTTGGCAGGTGGGGGGGGGTCGGAAATAAGAGGGAGCTGATTTTGAGAGCTGGGTTATGATCAACCTCATGAGAGATTCTGCAAGCTTCCCCGTTAATTATACTGTTTTCTCCTTAAAAGAATATGCGCACTCCTGTCAAGGAGCTCGACTGAGCACTGGGCTGGCAGGAATGGCACACCAAAGATAGTTTTTCAGTCCTGTCCATAATTTGGGCAGAAAGAGGGTCAAGTGAACAGGTGCAGTGGAAACGCCCCTACATGAGCGTGGGGAGGGGGAACTACTCTGACAGCCACTTAGCAAGATCTACAGGTCCAACCTTTTTATGCTCTGATTTTTGATCCACAAATTAGACTCAACACTGATGGCCACTGCAGATAAGAAGGAGCTTCCTGATCCCTGGAGAAGGGAAAAACCACAACCCTTTATAATCCCCATTCGAAAAATAGCGTTTCTAGGGAGTCAGACTATTAGAACTGTTATTTCACAGCTTGCTCCGAGAGAAGTGACCCCCTTCCTTCACGCTGGCTCTCTGAACAATGGAATGAGGAAGTGACCAATCACTTTTGCACTCCATTCTTCAGGGAGCAAGGGCTAGGAGAGGGCGTCGCTTTTCTCAGAGCAAGCTGCAAAATAGCAGTTCTGACTGACTCATGTTTTGTATTAACAGCTTTTATTTTAACATGGTTTTTGGTATCGGCAGGGGAGTCCCAGAACCAAAACCCACTGCTTCTCCTCCACACTTCCTCTTCTACTACATCCCCCTCTTCCTTTTCCAATCCAGAAAGAGGGAGAAGGAGAAGCAGTAGAGGGATTGAGATGGGCATCCCTCCCAATCCTACCCAATTTTCCAGTGCTGATGCAGCTGCAATCCCCTTACTTTTGAATCATAGAGTTGGAAGGTGCCCAGAAGGCCATCTAGTCCAACTCCCTCCCTGTAGCAGGAAATCCTCCTAGAGCAGCTCCAGCAGGTTCCTGTCAAGCCTCTTCTTGAAGGTCTCCAGTGAGGGAGAATCCACCACCTCCCTCCCTTGAGAAGGCCTCTATGACTACTGCTCTACTGCAGGATGCAACACATGTCCAATTGACACAGCAACATAGGAAAATTGGATAGGAGTCATGGATGGGCCAACTCTGGGAACCAAACCCTTTTGCCTTCAGCATAACTCTGTGAAATGAATGCAAAGCCTTGAGGAAAACATGCATTTTTGCTTATTATTTGTGAATGTTTTGGAAAGATTTCTACTAAGTCCACACAGCTAAATTGAGGGGGGGGGGAACAGAACAAATGCTTCCAAAAGCTGAGTGCCTGATTGTTGAACCACTTACTGTTTCTTCTGTTCAAGGGTCATGGGAAGCAGTCTTTACTGAATGGGAGCCTCAGCATGACTAACATTGACTAGTAGTGGGTCTCCAAGAGTTCTAGACAAGGCTTTTCCCCACCTGTAGATGCAAGATTTGAGTGAAGGACTTTCTACATCCACTAAGTGTCAGGAGAGTCACAACAGACAAAAGGAAATATTTCTTTGCCCGGTGTGTAATTAATCGATGGAACTCCCTGTCACTGGATGAATCACAGGTTACAAGCCATGAGAAGCAGATTATCTCAGAATGCCAGACGCAAGGGGGTGGCCACAGGACGCAAGTGACTTGTCTTGCGTGCTTCCTGAGGCATCTGCTAGGCCACTGGGAGAAACAGAAAGCTGGACTCGATGGGCCCTTTGCCTGATCCAGTGGGGCTCTTCTGATATTCTTATGAGCAACGGCTCCTTGGTCTAAGCTGCCATATGCTGAGTCAGGCCTCATCTGTCTGGCACAGGTTGCATCACTGCAGGGCTCTCAATGGAGGTCTTTCCCAGGCCTGCTGAAGATGCTGCCAGCAGGCAAACTGTGCCAGTAAACCATGATGGACCCAACATTCACACAGGGTGTGCAGATCCTTGCCTGAAGGGCATTGAAGGAAATGTTGGCCACTAGCTCATTTGACACCCCCTGCCCCCCCTTCGCTACGCCACTGGTAAACGTTTACACTCATGATTGAGAATCGTTCCTTTATCCCTGTACTTCATCCTCTCGGGTGCAATTGCTGTCAACAGCTGGAAGGAGAGGCCTCTCTGCCTCCAAACACCTTCAGAGGATTTTCCTCTTCTTTGTCTCTTTTCAGGCTTCCTTTCATGGGCATCAAGCCATCCATCAACCAGTCACCTGACCAAAATTGGTTGGTGGTAGAACAGCGGGTGGCACAGTGTGTGTTCTCGTCTCCGGAGAAATGTTTGTAAGCAGCTCTTTGAACTCAGGGAAGCCAAGCCCTGGTGGCCACAGCCCAGTTTGTCTATGGTTTGGATCAGTGGTGTCATCTAAATGATTTAAGAACAGGTACTCACTTTTGATTGGCACGTGTCGGGACCCGCCCACCAGAAGTGACGTCATAAGCCAGAAGTGATGTCGTGGCAGGAAGTGACATGAAAAAGCCCTTTTTGAGGCCTCAGACAATTTTAAACTGACCCAACAGTTGCAACAGTATTCCACAGCACCCCCAGAACATGTTAAGGAGGCCTGGCATCATGTTAAAGTGACCCAACAGTTCCAAAACCCCAGAGCAGCTCATTTTTCAATGGCAAGGCAAGACAAGGCTCTGCTCGCTGCCTGCCTGGCTCTGAGAACATGCAGGCAACTCAAACGTGCAGGAAATTCAAACGTTGCAGGGGTCAGAGTCGATGAGTGGGCGGGCGAATGGGCGGGGCCAGCCATAATCCTAGAAACCGGTACTCGCGTACCCCCGCGTACGCCCTGCATGACATCACTGGTTTGGATGCTTGGGGGTGCCCATATCCTATGTTTTACTCACCATCCTTGCTTGCCTAAGATCAGCATACTGATATCTTGTCTTTGTTTAGCCCATTTCTGCTAAGTTTTTCAATGCATTGATTTTTTTTCCTTGCAAGAACCGTGTAAAATGAGGAAATATTAATGTGCCCATTTTGCAGATGACTGAGGCCAAGAGGCAGTTGCTTCCTTAAGGCCACTTGGCATTCATAACAGGCAGGATTTGAAGCAGGGGTGTCCTGTTTCATATTTAAAACTTGCACGCCTACTGAAATAGTCAGCGGAGTTCCTTTCAAATTAAGCATGTATTTAAATCCATGCAACAGAAAATGCATTTGAAATGCAGAGTGCTGAAATAAATTGTGCTTCACTTAAGAGGAGCGTAAGCTAACTCTTTTTATTTCCCACATGTTGAATGAAACAAAGCAATATTTGGCTGGAGGGTTCACATGATTTGTCACGCAGCCTTGCGATTTCCCCAAGTCCGCCTCCTTCCTTTTTTCAGAATCCTCAAATGGGGCAGCCCAGTCTTCAGATGTAACTGACCTAATTGAATATTGGATTTCCTCTCTCTCTCTCTCTCTCTCTCTCTCTCTCTCTCTCTCTCTCTCTCTCTCTCTCTCTCTCTCTCTCTCAAGAATCCTTTTGTACAGCTCAAGGTTCTCTACGGGGCTGAATCAGCACAAAAGCTGCAATAAACCAGCAGGTGATAAACTCGGGTGGGGAGATGGTGGGGAGGGTGCCCCCGTCCCCTCCGCAAGACTCTCAGGATTGCCGCTGTAAGAGTCAGAGAGGCAGCACACAAGAGGCACTTTTGAACAATGCCCAGCTTAAGGCATTCTGCCATGTGGCAGGGGAGATAGCAGTTGTAAGTTGGTGTCAGCACTTCATTTTCCTCCTGCTTTCCTTATTGTCACACGCAGACACTGAGCTGCTCATCAGGAAGGCAGAGCATGAAAGTTGACCCAGAGATTGGAGGCAGGGAGGGGAGAACCCCGAGGCTTAAACCCGCTGCGGCTAAAACAAGGAGACATTCTGCAGTCACGCCTTCCGGGGAGGGGGCAGCTATGGGTGAGTTTGGGGAAAACCCCGCCTTAGGCCAGCAGGGTCGGGGCACAGTCTCCTCGAAACCGAGATTGTTGCAGAAGGAAAGCCCTGAACCCCTCCACTGACCAGTTTCTCTTTCCAAGTTTCTAGTCCTGGTGGTTGCGCGGAACCGGGGTGACACTAGCTGGAACAGTCACATGGGATGCAGCCCAGTTCCGGTGAGCAGCTGTGGAGGGGGGTGGCAAAGGGGGGCATCCCCAGCAATCCTCTGCCCCAGCTGGCCTTGATGTAATACCTGCCAAGCCATGTTAGCCCCCTCCTCCTCCTGACCGGACCCTCCCCTTCGCCAGCAGCCACACCAGGAGGGCGTCACAGCAGTAGACCAAACAGGTTGGAGACGGTTCAGTTGTGGCTTTTCACTTCTCAAGGGAAAAGAGCCCATTCGGGGGGGGGCTGCTGTGGCCCATTCGCCAAACACCGGCCCCGTGTCTGAGCACCTTGGAAGGCGCAGCCGTGACGGTTCAGGAGCCAGGCAGCCTTTCCACTCCACTGAGCTGCCTCCCTCGCCGTGGGGGAGGCTGGACAGTGCTTACAGCGGATACTAGGCCTGGCAGGTCTCGGGCCCAAGGGGGTCTCAGTCCAGCCTCCCCCCTCCTCCCCCCTGCTGAGCTGTCGCTGGCCAGCCACTGGAGCATGCTGCGACCAGAGGGGCATTCCAACGAGGTGTGCCCAGTAATGGCACCTAAATGATTTAGCAACAGGTACTCACTTTTGATTGGCACTTGTGTCGGGGCCCGCCCACCGGAAGTGAGGTCATAGCCGGAACCCAGGAACCGCCCCCAGGAACCGCCGCGCCTCCTCGGTAGGCCACGTGGCGGCCCGGGAGAAGGCCCAGGAGTCCTGGGCCTTCCCCGGGGCCGCCGTGCGGGCTACCGATTCCCCCCCCAGGAACCGCCACGCCTCCTCAGGAGGGAGCCCCAGGCAGCCTACCTGCTCACGCTGCTGCTGCCGTCGGTCTCCCTCGCTCCACTGCCTGCCTGCCTGCCTGCCTGGCTCTGAGAACGTGCAGGCAACTCAAACGTGCAGGCAATTCAAACGTTGCAGGGGGTGGAACAGAGCACCGACGGAGTCGACGAGTGGGCGGGCGAATGGGCGGGGCCAGTCCTAATCCTAGGAACGGGTATGCGCGTACCCCCGCATACTCGATACATGACATGTCTTGGTGTGCCGGAGGGAGCTCCCCTACAGACAGTGCCCCACAGCCATGACCAGGGGTGGGGCATGTGCTTCTTGCAACTGCAGCTGAGCCGGAGAGTGCCGGCAAGCGCAGGTGATCTCCATCATCTGCTCTCCACTGGAGCAAAGACGCTGAGGAGACTGGTGGGGAAGAAGAAGGCAGGGAGCCCACCGATCAGTGTGGTGGGATTCCTTGCAAATGGTTGTGATGCCTCTTGAGGTTCTCGGCCCTCCTCTTGAGGAATATGCCCCACCCTACAATGGCAGGGGTTGCTGGGGTTCTGGCAGACATGTGTTAGCACCTGTCAGAGTGGCTCACCTGTGCTCATCGGCGTAACACGGGCATTCGGGGCAGAGGTCAGGGGAAGCCATTCTGCACCTTCTTGCACATTGTTTTTATTGCTGTGTTTGATTTTATTCCTCATGCAACCCTGAACATGTTTTTGCACTGAGAGGCAGTCAGTGTAGCTCTTCCACTCTTCCACACTTCTGCTCCATCCACTCTTCCTTTTGGAGTCCAAGGAGCAGGAAGAGAAAGGTGGGGGTGGGCATCTCCCCCCCCCCCAATCCACCACCTGAGACATGTCAATGGATGGGCCAGCCCTGTTCGTAGCATTTCTCGCATTTCCCCTTTCCCTGTTCAAAGGTTTGTTTAAAATGCCTTGAGGGCCCCACAGTTACAGCTGGAAAGAGCACCCCAACACTGTTGTGGCTGGCGGAACTCAGCAACGGAAAGAACAATAGCAATCAACATTCATTAGAGAGAGGTACATCCTTGCATACCCCCAAGGAAGGCTCTCCCTCAGTCCATCCCAACTGAAACAATCGCTGGCATGCTAGCCCGAGGCAGGCCGTGGCAAGAAACTGCACTCATTGGGACTTTATGCTCCAGGGAAAATCTGCCCCACTTCATCCCCCCGGGCCGTCCAGTATCGTCAGCAATGTGACCCCCAATGGGAGATGGGAGGAGAACAGTGGTGTCATCTAAATGATTTAAGAACAGGTACTCACTTTTGATTGGCACGTGTCGGGACCCGCCCACTGGAAGTGATGTCATAAGCCGGAAGTGAGGTCGTGGCAGGAAGTGACATGAAAAAAGCCCTTTTTGAGGCCTCAGACAATTTTAAACTGACCCAACAGTTGCGACAGTATTCCACAGCACCCCCAGAACATGTTAAGGAGGTCTGGAATCATGTTAAAGTGACCCAACAGTTCCAAAAACCCAGAGCAGCTCATTTTTCAGTGGCAAGGCAAGGCAAGGCTCCACTCGCTGCCTGCCTGGCTCTGAGAACATGCAGGCAACTCAAACGTGCAGGAAATTCAAATGTTGCAGGGGGCGGAGTCAATGAGTGGGTGGGCGAATGGGTGGGGCCAGCCATAATCCTAGGAACTGGTACTCGCGTACCCCCGCGTACCCCCTGCATGACGTCACTGGAGGAGAACCAGGCCAAGCAGTCTGAGAGTTTTGGTGGCAGTTCATGCCAGAACCAGGTGGGTGTGAGGAGGGGCCTTCTATTTTGTTTGGACTGCCCCACCAACAAATGATGTGCCTGACTCCCCAAGTCTGCCTTTCCAGTTTTCCCATTCCCCTAACATGGGCTTCTTGAGCTCCCTTGACTTGGATTCCCCCCCCAGGAGAAGGAGAGGCAGTTCACAGCTGGTCAGATCAAAAGGGCACCACAGCTGTAAAGGAAACAACCAGGGCCACTAAAAATGCCAGCATGGCTAGACAGCAGGGACAGAGAAGGGACAAGAGAGCAGAAAACTTCCGATAAGAAGTGTGTGCCTTGACCAAACAAAGAAGGACACAAGCTTTGGACGAGAAAGGAACGCCACAGAGGTTGGCTATTTTGGAAAACTGCGTGGCACAGACTAGGGGGCACTTTGGTTTCATTTAACCAGTCGTTTCACCTTCTTAAATCCCTTTCTGTGCACTTAGCTGCCAGTGATGCCAGAGAGATCCTTTCCCCAAGCACTTAAGAAAAGAGTGCTTTGCAGTTGCCAGGCAACTGCCTGCAGGTTTCCCCAGCTCATCTCCAAGAAGCTTCAACACTTCACACCAACCTCAGGTTGATCCTGTGCTTTTAACCACAGCCTAACTGATATTCGGATCATGGACAGGTGAAGCTTTTCCCTTTTCTAAGCAGGGCCGGCCTATCCAGGAGGCCAGCTGAGGCAGCTGCCTCAGGTGGCGGATTGTCAGGGCCTTTGTCCTCCAATTTCCATGACTTCTCCTCCCTTGGATTTGAAAAGGAAAGGGGGAATACATCAGAAGGGGAAGTGTGGAGGGAAAGAGAGTCAGGGATTATCAAGCCCACTGCTCTCCCTCTTCCACTCTATTTCCCTCCCCCTTTCTTTTCAAGTCCAGGGAGTGGGAGCAGGAGAGGTGGCAGGCTGCACATGGCGAGAGAAGAGGAGTAGTGCTTGCCGTACCACTTCAAGGACTGGGATGTCTCGGATGAACCCTGTTGATCTCCCCAGCAAGAATAGCTCCATGCATTTAATATCCGTGCACCATGTCAGAGGAGCAGGACAGACCAGGAACCCTAAAGAGGCAGAAGCAATGTCACCAGGGCTTTGTATAGCCTCTTCTCAGGAAAGTGTTGAGTCTCCTCATGGACTACTCTGGAACACTCACTGGCCCCCAGAGGCAGATCTAAGGGAGGGCAGAGCTCTAAGCTTTGCAAGAAGCCTCACCTTGCAGTGGAAATCACTCCTCTCCTGCACCGTTTTAGCCAATCCTTACAGGGAACAGCAACATCTTGGCGTTGCTTACTGGCTACAGCAGCAAGGGAGAGGTGGGATTTACATGACAGGGTAAGGCTCCTTGCAACACTTAGAGCTTTGCCCTCCCTGTAGAGCCGCCTCTGCTGGCCCCTCTGCCAACACCAGCCTTTGCACAAAATCTCTCTACACACAGAACATTCGCTTACCTTTAGCAGTACTTCCAAAGAGCTGTGCTGGATCAGGCCAAAGACCCATCCAGTCTAGCTTCCTATATCTCACAGTGGCCCACCAAAGCCCACAGGACAACAAAACGGCTGTATCCTGTGGCCGTTCCCTTGCACATGGCATGCCAGAAATAACCTACTTCTAAAACACATACCTGTCTGTGGCTTGTCACCCACGATGGACTTTTCCTCCATCAATCTGCCCAAACCCCTTCTATTAAAGGCAGACACCATCGTCACATCCTGTGGCAAAAGTTCCACAGACTAATGGCACACTCGGTAAAGAAATGTTCTCTTTTGTCTGTTCTAACCCTCCCGACACTCAGGGCGCAGGCCATCCTCTCGGACGCCAAGCGTGGTCCAAACCTACTTTACGGTGGTCCTGGTGCCGGCCAAACTTTGCTGGCCTAACTGTGCCAGGTTAGGACTGTGCCCAGTGGCGTCATGCAGCCGGAACGCTGGGCGGGAGGAACGGGTGAGCGGCAGCCCGCCCGTTGCGTACCGCTCTGTTTCGCCGTCTTCCCCGCCCCCACGGGGAAGCGGGGAAGACAGGGCGGGGAAGATGGGAGCGGGGAAGACGGCGAAACGGACCGGAACACAACGGGCGGGCTGCCGCTCACCCGTTCCTCCCGCCCAGCATTCCAGCTGCCTGACACTGCTGACTGTGCCCTCAATTTTAGTGGGTGTTCCCTTGTTCTGATGTTATGAGAGAGGGAAAAGAGCACCTTTCTTTGCACTCCGTCCATCTCCTCGGCACAATTTTATATGTCTCAATCACGTCCCCACCCCAGAGCCCCAAACGCTGGAGCCTTTCCTCGTAAGGGAGGAGCCCCAGCCCCGTACTCGTGCTTGCCACTCTCTTCTGCACCTCTTTCCAATTCCACTTTATCCTTTTGGGGACGTGCTGACCACATCCGGATGTGACCTCACTATCGTTCGTACAGCAGCATAATAATACGGACCCTTTCGCCCTGGGCCTGGAACTGGCCTTCAGACTCCCACAGCCTCCTCCTGGCTGCGCCGGCCCTTTGCCCTTTGACTCCCGTGTTCATTATGACTATCACGGGCCTTGTTGGCAGCGCATGGTACAAGAGCTGCTGGCTACTTGCCAGCTGAAGGATTTGGGCAAAGCCACGCCAAGCAAAACCAAACCAAACCATCCCTGGCTCAACAGTCTCCTAATCTGCAGCAAGACGGCAGGGGGTGAAGGGAGGGCAGGAGCCACTGAGAAAGTGGAACAGAGCGAGTCGTGGAATGCAGGCCGTGGAAGGCACCTGGAGTGGGATGCGTCCAGTGGCGTCTCTACAGGGAGGGCAGAGCTCTAAGTGTTGCAAGGAGCCTTACCCTGCCATGTAAATCCCGCCTCTCCCTTGCTGCTGTAGCCAGTCAGTAACGCCAAGATGTTGCTGTTCCCTGTGAGGATTGGCTAAAACGGTGCAGGGGAGGAGTGATTTCCACTGCAAGGTAAGGCTCCTTGCAAAACTTAGAGCTCTGCCCTCCCTGTAGAGACACCACTGGATGCGTCTCACCTGATGCAGGAGCCCTGGGAGCACACAAGAAAACAAGGTGCCTGCTTCTGTTAACCACTTCCTTGCATATGGCATTTTTAGGTAGCCTGCTTCTAAAAACCAGGAGTTTGCAAATGCCTGTCACAACTTGGAAGGTACGATGGACTTTTCTTCCAGAAATCTATCCAATGCCCTTTTAAAGACCCCTAGGCCAGATGCCATCACCACATCCTGAGGCAAGAAGTTCCACTGACTAACTGCATCCTGGGTAATGAAATATTTCCTTCTGTCTGTTCTAACTCTCCTGGCGTTCAATTTTAGCGGGTGTGCCCTGTTCTGGTGTTGTGCGAGAGGGAAAAGAGCACCCCTCCAGCCACTGTCTCCACCCCCTGCCTAATTTTATACCCCCCCAATCATGTTTCCCCCTCAGGCGCCTTTTTTCTAGACTGAAGAGCCCCAAGCGCTATAGGGAGGTGCCTCACCCCAGGAATTATTTTGTTCGCTCTCTTCTGCTCCTTCTTTAGTTCCACGATGTTCTTTTTGAGATGCGGCGACCAGAACTGAAGGCAATACTCCAGATGTGGCGACACACACAGCAATGGTTCTGACACAGGGTTGCAATATAATAGGCTGACAAGGGTCGCCCACCAAATCTAGTCTCGGCAGCAGCCAGTAGGGGGCAGGCTTTCCCTCTCCACCAGTGCCTGACATGGTTAACAGCTGAAAGTCACAGCCTTTCCTGCACAGCCGGCTCTAAATGCATCTCCCTTTCGGGTGCTTCAGGAACATAAAAAGTCAGTTGGTTGCCTTTCCCCCCCCCCTTCCCCATCCTGAGCTTGGCAAATGTGAACTCCGTGTCCTCCCCTCCTCCTGTGTGCCTAATGGAAGGGAAATTAGCAACAGCTATCAACCCCGACATGGGTCTATGGATCGATTTCGCCAAATTGCTGCCACCCAGCAGTCGCCCATTGTGCTGGTCGCGAAAGGCACATGCCGCCGGCTGCAGGAAAACAGGACTTGAGCGCCTGGATCAGAGAAGAAGCCGAAGATGACTGGGAGTCCGTTCAATTTCACCCCATTCCATTTAATGGTACTTTATTGTGAGGTGGTTAAAACAGTATTGATGGGCTCTCGAGAGCCTTCCTTTCCTGGCGTGTGTGGCAAGAGCGCGGGGGAAAGTTGACCTCTCGCAAATGGAAGTCTAACCTGGGGGTCGGCAATCTCCTTCTGCTGACTTCTGCTAGCCTTCGACAGTGATTGTGTTCAGGCATAGCTGCATGCACTCGGGATGCTGTAACCAGCGGAGTCGCTAGGGTTTACTTGCGTCACCCGTTGCGAGAGCTCATTGCATCACCCCCACGATGGACCTCCTCCTTCCGTACCAAACCGTACAGAAAAAAGCCACAATATCGTACGCACACCTAAACGTAGTGCCATTACTAAGGTTGATGTCACCCCCATTCACTTTGTTTCATTTAGAGCACAATCCCGACCCGGACGTGGTGGCGCAGCAAGTTAATCCGCTGTTGCTGGGCTTTCGACCGCAAGGTTGGGTGTTCAAGACTGCGCGACGGAGTGAGCTCCCATTGCTTGTCCCAGCTCCTGCCAACCTAGCAGTTCGAAAGCACCTAAAATACAAGTAGATAAATAGGGACCACTTCGGTGGGAAGGGAACGGCGTTCCAAGAGTCATGCCGGCCACATGACCACGGAAGCTTGTCCTCAGACAAAAACGTCGGCTCTACAGGCTTTGAAACGGAGATGAGCGCCGCTCCCTACAGTCGGTCACGACTAGACCATTCGGTCGTGGGGAAACCTTTACCCAACCCGGAGCTGGCCGGCACAGTTAGGTCAGCCAAGTTTGGCCGGCACAAGGAACACTGTAGAGTATGTTTGGACTGTGAGAGTGGTCCAAATGTGCTTTACGGTGGCCCTTGTGTCCAGGTTAGGATTGCACCCTTAATATATCACAATACAGGTTACCCAACCAATTAGTAACCCACAAAAGAAAAAGAAAAAACAGTGGCCAACCTGAGGACACTCACACAACTAAATAAATATTCTAGGATTAGCTCTGATACTTGGAGATGGGAGCTGACTCATACTCACCCCGGATTGGTTCTCTGCTGTGTCTATTAAGACACTTTATTGACTCTCAGAATAATGACTCTCATTAGTCAGTTTTGAATTAAGGAATCCGCTTTTGGTTACAGCAGGCAGTTTTGTTTTCTTTTTCTGATCAATTGGCCGCAATGTTTGATCGAATTCAGATCATTCAATACAGTTTGTTGTATTCAGTTCAAGGCACAGTCCTAACCTGGAGTGAGGCCGGCACAGTGAGGCCAGCAAAGTTTGGCCTGCACAAGTGCCACCATAAAGCGTGTGTGGGCTACAGTAGTGTCATGTAACCGGTATGCTGGGCGGGAGGAACGGGTGAGCGGCAGCCCGCCCATTGCGTAACGCTCCGTTTTGCCGCTCACCCGTTCCTCCCACCCAGCGTACCCGTTAGATGACACTACTGGTGGGCTACCCTCGGAGTCAGGGAGGATGGCGCCCGTCTGTGTGCCGGCCTCTGACTCTGAGAGTGGTCCAAGCATACTTTGGACCGTGTTGGCGTGGTTGCCCTTGGGCTGACACAAACACCAGCAGCAGCCCAAGGGTGCCGGCCCAAGGCTGCGCTGCTCATGCACCAGCCAAACTTGGGTGGCGCAAGAGTAGTTCTGGGCGGGGGGGGGAGCGGGAGGGAGGGAGGGAGGGAGGGAGGAACTGGGTGGGGGTGGGCAGGCTGGGAGGCATCCAAGCCTCCAACCCCAGGCAACATGGCCCCAATCCAGGCCACGCGACATCCTCTGCTCTGCGCCCACTATACAAAAGGCACAGATCCGAGGAACCCATACGGGAGGCTGGAGCCTCCCCTGGGCAAGGGTGTGAGTGTGCCCTTGCCCCCGGAGGCTCCTGAGCACTCCCAAGCTGTGCTGAACATAGCGCAGGCCCACCTTGCGTAAATGTGCAAGCTACAAGCAAATGACTCCAGTCAACTCCTCGGTGAACCAGCCCTTCCTTTCCCTCATGCCATGCATACCAAATGCCATGAAAGTCTGCAGTCACTTAGCACATAAGAAGGTCTTTGCTGGATTGGGGCAAAGGTCCAACATCCAACATCATATTTCCTCCAATGGCCAACCTAGAATCCCACCAATAGAGCACAAACAGCCTCACCTCACTGATGCTCCCAGGCAACTAGTACTCAAAAGATATGCTGCCCCTAAAGCTGGAGGCTCCACCATATAGCTACTATAGCTCATGACAACTGTCTGCTCCTCCATTGATTTCTCTATCTATTCACTTTTAAACTGCCGTCTTTCTTTACTCAGTGCATAATTAACCTATGGAACTCTTTGCTGCAGGATGGTGTGATGGCACCTGGCCTGGATACCTTTAAATGAGAGGATGCCCGATTTGGACAGATTGATGGTGGAAAAGTGCTTTGCAGGTTACAAGTCATGATGACTGGATGCAACCTCTGGGTTTGGAGAGAACCTGTTTCTAAATGGCAGATGCAACGGAGTGGTGATAGAATGGGGGTGACTTGTTGCCTTGAGTGCTCCCAGATAGCACTCCCAGATGCTCTCCGCCAGGAGTGGCGGGACTGAATGCAGGGCATTCACATGAGCCCCCCCACCCCGCCCGACATGCCCACCACTCGCCGGGCAGCCATTGATGATGATGATGATGATGATGTCACTGTCAACTGCTTCCAGAAGGCCCATTTTTGGCCAAACAGTCTCAGAGTATGCAGGTGGCAGTAACGGCATCTAAATGATTTAGCAACAGGTACTAACTTTTGATTGGCACGTGTCGGGGCCCGCCCACCGGAAGTGAGGTCATAGCTGGAACCCAGGAACCGCCCCCAGGAACCGTCGCGCCTCCTCGTAGGCCGTGCGGCGGCCCGGGAGTCCCAGGCCTTCCCCGGGGCCACCGCGCGGGCTACTGATTCCCCCCCAGGAACCGCCGTGCCTCCTTGGGAGGGAGTCCCAGGCAGCCTACCTGCTCACGCTGCTGCTGCCATCGGTCTCCCTCGCTCCGCTGCCTGCCTGCCTGCCTGGCTCTGAGAACATGCAGGCAACTCAATCATTGCAGGGGGCGGAGCAGAATGCCGACGGAGTCAATGAGTGGGCGGGCGAATGGGCGGGGCCAGCCCTAATCTCGCGTACCCCCGCATACTTGCTACATGACATGTCTGGCAGGTGGGCCTACAGGAGCTGATGTGCGACCCCCCCTCCCCAGGTATCAAGATGCTGGCTATAGCAGCAGGCAATCCTCCCACCGCCTGAATGTGGGGGGCCCCAAAACCTGGGACCCAATTTGTAAACATCAGGCAAATTGTCTTTAGGCCAGAGGCAGCTGATGGGCCACTGTGAGATACAGGAAGCTGGACTGGGCCACTGTGAGATACAGGAAGATACAGGAAGCCGAACTCTTCTGATGTTCTTATGCCTTTGGTCTGACCTCCACATGCAGCAAGGGGGGTGGTCGATGCAGCTGAGATGGCCACGCAGCTTCCTCATGCAGGTGGGAGTTTGCAATTTTGAATGCTGCTTCTGCAACGCGAAAAATGGGCTGCAGACCGAAAATCAGCAGAGCAGACAACAGTCTGGACTTGCCCAGATGTGTCTCCCATTTTGTGTCCAGAATCCTGGTGCCTGTGGCTCCCGAGGGCAGGACTCGAACCAAGGGGCTGAAACTCCAGGGAAGGCGATTTAGGTCAGACACGATGAAGGGTTTCCTCACCCTAAGAGCTTCGTAACACTGGGACAGCCTTGTGCCTTGTGCAGTTGTGGGCTCTTGCTGGTTGGAGATTTTTAAGCCACTGGTCGGCCACCTATCAGGGCTGCTGCAGCAGTTGCCTGCACTGAGCAACGAGTTGGCTGAGATTCCCTCCAAGGGCCCTTCCTACTCTGCCTTTCCACTGGCAAAGCGTTGTGAGTTGAAAGGCAGGCAGCAATGGTTCGTCTTCCTTGACATCTCCTAACCTACCTCATTGTCCAGCAGGGGCAGGGGACCCATCCCAAGCCAGCAAGCATCTCCCTCACTCCCTCTGCCTTGCTGGAGAGAACAATAAGGGGCTGCAAGCAAGACAATCCTTAAACTGGAAGTAGAGTTTGCTTTGCCACACACTGCACAAGAAGATCTGGGGAGAGGAAGATGTTTTTCCTAGAGCAGAAACCCTCAAACTGTGGGTCAGGACCCAATTTTTGGCAGAGCCTCCAATGAAAATATGGGCAATGGAAATATCAGATAACTAATTGCCTGAAGCCCTATTCACAGGTGGGATACCTGCTCATTCCCCTGCAAACAGTCGAGCTCCTGCAGTTGGCGAGCTTGTGAAAATATAGAGGGCTAAATGTTAATGGGATGTGGTGGCTCAGCGGGTTAATCCGCTGCTGCTGGGCTTTCCAACCGGAAGATTGGGAGTTCAAGACTGAGCGGCGGGGTGAATTCCCATTGCTTGTCCCAGCTCCTGCCAACCTAGCAGTTCGAAAGCACCTAAATGTGGGTAGATAAATAGGGACCTCTTCGGTGGGAAGGGAACGGCGTTCCGTGCGCTATGGCGTAGAGTCATGCCGGCCACATGACCACGGGAGCTTGTCCTTGGACAAAACTCTGGCTCTACAGGCTTTGAAACGGAGATGAGCACCGCCCCCTACAGTCGGTCACGACTAGACCATCCGGTTGTGGGGAAACCTTTACCTTTAAATGTTATATAGAGAGCCCAATCCTATGCTCAGACACAAATCCCATTATAGTCAGTGAGGCTTACTCCCAGGTAAACATGGATTGGATTGCAGCATTAGCACCTTGTTTCTGTTGCGTTTTTTCCAAGTTCATCCAGGTCAGGTCAGGTGAAGGCGGGGGGGGGGGTTTCACATCACGAAGCCCCTCAAGCCTTGTGACTGCCTCCTTCTGGGAAATGGATCGCATTTCTTGCAAACACATAAATAAAATATTACTTGTAAATAAATGAAAACAGTATTTCTTTCTACATAACCTTGTTATAAGTCGTGTGAAGGTAGGTGGGTCCAAATGGAGTGTCGTTTTAAAAAGTGGGTCTTGCTCAGCGGCGTCATGCTGCCGGAACACTGGGCGGGAGGAACGGGTGAGCGGCAGCCCGCCCGTTGCGTACCGCTCCGTTTCGCCGTCTTCCCCGCCACCGCGGGGTGCCGCTCACCCGCGGGGAAGACGGCGAAACGGAGCGGTACGCAACGGGCGGGCTGCCACTCACCCGTTCCTCCCGCCCAGCGTTCCGGCAGCATGACGCCGCTGGTCTTGCTGCTAAAACGTTTGAGA